>NW_017968520.1:2835689-2847130 GCF_000165445.2 Microcebus murinus
TAAGTTTTAGTTGGTCAATTAATTTATTTCTATTTTGGTAGAGACGGGGTCTCGCTCAGGCTGGTTTCGAACTCCTGACCTTGAGCAATCCGCCCGCCTCGGCCTCCCAAGTGCTAGGATTACAGGCGTGAGCCCACACGCCCGGCCTTAATACTTCACAAAGACTTTTATGCTTAAACAAAATCCTACAAGACCCTTGTTTGAGAGTAAACATTAAGAAAAACAAATGACGGCCGGGCACCAGTGGCTCACGCCTGTAATCCTAGCACTCTGGGAGGCCGAGGCGGGCGGATTGCTCGAGGTCCGGAGTTCGAAACCAGCCTGAGCAAGAGTGAGACCCCGTCTCTACTATAAATAGAAAGAAATTAATTGGCCAACTAATATATATAGGAAAAATTAGCGGAGATGGTGGCAAATGCCTGTAGTCCCAGCTACTCGGGATGCTGAGGCAGCGAGGATTGCTTGAGCCCAAGAGATTGAGGTTGCTGTGAGCTAGGCTAACACCATGGCACTCATTCTAGCCTGGGCAACAAAGTGAGACTCTGTCTCAAAAAAAAAAAAAAAAAAATGGTACAGGGTTTCTTTTTAGGGCAATAAAAATATTCTGGAATTAGATAGTTGTGATGGTTGCACAACCTTGTGACTATACTACAAACTACTAAATATATACTTTTAAAAAATGCTTAGTTTTATCATATGTAAAGTCTACCTCAAAAGTCTTTGTACCTGGGAGTGGGCTTTCTATAGACCTCCCCTCCATGTAGGTCACGCATTGAGGAGGAAATTTAGGAAGTAAGAGGGTCATGTAATTCCATGGGACACACGTCACAGCCCTATTCTCACTTGCGCTTATTTGTCCTTCAGTTTATGTGTTTGCATGGAAACTCCCCCTTCCGCCCCAGATTGTGGTGTGATCGTAATATTTATTCAGCCACAATATTTGCAAACATGTAACAAATAAATAATGAGAGGATACCTAGCATTTGTTGTTTCTTCTAGAAAACTCAAACTTGCTTTCTAGTTACTATTTACTTTCACAGATATTTAACAACTACTTATACAATGGGGTGGATGGGTCATCCCAGGGAAATGGGGTATCTCTGCTATAATTTTGGCTCCTAATAGCACTGCAGGAAGTGAAATGTGTTTTGTTTCCTTAGACATCTGCCTGTTACCCCATTTCTACTGGGTGGTTGTAGGTAGTAGTGAATTGATGTCCAGTGGGGTTAAGATTGCGTAAGATGAAATTCGCAACTTCTACGGGCGGATGTGTGCAGAGGGCATAGATACTCTTTCTCGTGTAGTTAGAGATCAGATGATCACAACACACTTATCCAGAGTCACTCAGCAAGTGTCTGTCAAGGGAGAATCTGCTTCTCCAGTGCTCAGTGTTCTTTTTCTTCATAGACTTTTTTTCATATGGTCTGTGGTATTGCACAGTTCAGAATGGTTTGTAATATTTGGAATAAGAGCATTGGATGTTAGTAAACATGATTCATGTTGTTAGGGATTTCTGTAACTTCTCTCTAATTTGGAACTGATTCATATGTATGGTTTTTAGTCTTTGTTGTGGGTTGTGTGACAATTAAAAAATACTTTTCTAGGCCGGGCACGGTGGCTCACTCTTGTTATCCTAGCACTCTGGGAGGCCGAGGTGGGTGGATTGCTCAAGATCAGGAGTTCGAAACCAGCCTGAGCAAGAGTGAGACCCCGTCTCTACCAAAAAATAGAAAAGAAATTAATTGGCCAACTAAAAATATGTAGAAAAAGTTAGCCGGGCATGGTGGCGCATGCCTGTAGTCCCAACTACTTGGGAGGCTGAGGCAGAAGGATTGCTGGAGCTCAGGAGTTTGAAGTTGCTGTGAGGTAGGCTGATGCCACAGCACTCTAGCCCGTGCAACAGAGTGAGAATCTGTCTCAAAAAAAACTTTCTAGGCTGGGCGCGGTGGCTACGCCTATAATCCTAGCACTCTGGAGGCCGAGGCGGGCGGATTGCTCAAGAATCAGGAGTTCGAAACCAGCTGAGCAAGAGTGAGACCCCGTCTCTACCAAAAAATAGAAAAGAAATTAATTGGCCAACTAAAAATATGTAGAAAAAGTTAGCCGGGCATGGTGGCGCATGCCTGTAGTCCAACTACTCGGGAGGCTGAGGAGAAGGATTGCTGGAGCTCAGGAGTTTGAAGTTGCTGTGAGGTAGGCTGATGCCACAGCACTCTAGCCCGGGCAACAGTGTGAGACTCTGTGGTCAAAAATAAATAATAAATAAATAAAAATATAAAATATATAAAATACTTTTCTAAATGGTAGTATATGTCAGAAAATTCTGTCTGTTTCCTCACAGGTATGAGGCATGCCATTTATGACAAGCTGGATGACGATGGTTTGATAGCTCCAGGGGTTCGAGTATCAGGGGATGACGTTATTATAGGCAAAACAGTCACCTTGCCTGAAAATGAAGATGAATTGGAGAGCACCAATAGACGCTATACCAAGAGAGACTGTAGCACTTTCCTCAGAACTAGCGAGACGGGCATTGTGGATCAGGTCATGGTAACGCTCAACCAGGAAGGATATAAATTTTGTAAAATAAGGGTGAGTATCGCTTTGTCTGTGTTGTTGGTTTTAGGAAGTAAACCACATCCCCTTAACTAATCTATTTGTGTGTGAATTCAGGTACGCTCTGTTAGAATCCCACAGATCGGAGACAAATTTGCTAGTCGACATGGTCAAAAGGTACCTGCGGTATTCAGTACCGACAAGAGGTGGGTGTCTGTAATCTCTGTCGCCCCTAGCCCAGGGTTTTGTTGAACATTTTATTAAATCAAAATTGGCTTTAACTTAAGAGCCCAAAGATGGTAAAGCCTTGACTATTTAATTGTAGTGTTGAGTAAGTATATGAACATACCACATTGAACGTAATTATTTTTTTATTTTTATTTTTTGAGACAGAGTCTCGCTCTGTTGCCCAGGCTAAAGTGTCGTGGCGTCAGCCTAGCTCACAGCGACTTCAACTCCCTGGGCTAAGCGATCCTCCTGCCTCAGCTCCCAAGGTAGCTGGACTACAGGCATGCGTCACCATGCCAGCTAATTTTTTCTCTATATTTTAGTTGTCACGCTAAATTCTTTCTATTTTTATTTTATTTTATTTTATTTTTTTTTGAGACAGAATCTGCGCTTTGTTGCCAGGGCTAGAGTGGGGAGTGCCGTCGGCGTCTAGCCCTAGCCTCACAGCAACCGTCCACACCTCCTAGAGCTTCAAGCATCTCGCCTCAGGCGCACCGGAGTAGCTGGGCAGGCATGCACCACATGCGGCTATAGTTTTTTCCTATATTATTAGTTGGCAATTAATTTCTTTCTATTTATCGTAGAGACGGGGTCTCGGTCTTGCTCCAGGCTGGTTTGAACCTCCTGACCTTGGCATCCTCTGCCTTGGCCCCTCCCAAGAGTGCTAGGATTATAAGCATGAGCCACTGCACCTGAACTGAACATAATTTAGAACTAAAAAACTCAATGGCAGGGGGAGTGTCAGTTCTAGTATTATAGCTGAGAGTAAGAGATTTAAATATTTTTAAGTCTCGTCAATATTTTCTTTATAGGATATGCCTTTCACCTGTGAAGGTATCACCCCTGATATCATCATAAATCCCCATGCCATCCCCTCTCGTATGACTATTGGCCACTTGATTGAATGTCTTCAAGGGAAGGTAAGAGATTTTTTTCAAAAATATAGGTTCCAAATTGATGTTTCTTCCAAAATGACAATAGGTGATTTCTCTCATATTCGAGCGAGGGTACTTTGTAAAAAGCTAGTATGATACTTATTTTCCTCTTTCAAATTGGTTATGATTCTGCTTTTTTTTTTTAAGACATTTACAAAATTATGGTCAAGTCAGAATTTTTGTAAGATATACTGTTTTATTTTATTTTAGCGTATTATAGGGGGTATAAATTGTTAAGGTTACGTGTATTACCCATGCCCCTCTCCCCCCAAGATATACTATTAATACATCCAGTCGCTCATCCAAATGTTATCCTTTTGACTGCTTTCCTATAGATGAAGAGTTAATTCATTAGTGCCTAGGTTCAGTGTGAACTTAATAATTTTATAGCTGTATTATCAGCTATGCATGCATCTTTCAGTGAATCTTTTCTATTTTTAAATATCTTGTTAAGGTAGAATGGCTATAGCTTGGTTTTTAGGGCATTAAAATATTATTTTCCTTGAGCTATCAGAAATATTTTAAGTCTTATTCTTTTTGTGCCTGATCCCATGGATGGATTTCTATTTCTTATGATTGAGTTTTTCTTTATTATGTAAATTAATTTGTTATAAATATTTTGTATAAGGTAAAAAGTGAACCTTAATATAGCATAGCTTTCCATAACATAGATTTAAAGTTCAAAATCTTCTCCATTATAGAAAGGATTTTGTTCCAAGCATATTTTTGTTGATATATGACTTTTAAGGGGAGACAAAATGAAGCAGCATTTTAAAGAGTATTTTTTTTTAAAGGTATCGGCTAATAAAGGTGAAATTGGTGATGCCACTCCATTTAATGACGCTGTTAATGTGCAGAAGATTTCGAATCTTTTATCTGACTATGGCTACCATCTCAGAGGAAATGAGGTATGTTTGCTCTCACAGTAGTAATTTGTTACGTGCATTGTTTTTGTATGTGTGCAGTTTTATTCCTAAAAAGATACAACCTTTTATTGAAGTGTAACACCTACTTCCAATACGTGCACATAGCCTAAATGTACAGCTTGATGGATTTTTACAAAGTGAACACACCTGTGTGGCTAGCATCAAGATCTAGAAAAGAAAATTCCCAGAACCTATTTAGGCCTAGAAGCACCTTCCGGCCGCTGCCGTCCCACTCCCACCCCAAGCTAACTACTCTTCTTGACTGCTAACGTCATAGATTGGTTTTGTCTGTTTTTGTTTCTTTATAAATGGAATTATATAGTACATACACATATCTTCTTTGAAGTTGTCTAGAATTTTAGGTCTCTGCTTTGAAATCCATGTCGGTTTCAGGTCCTGTACAACGGGTTCACGGGTCGGAAAATCACATCACAGATCTTCATTGGCCCCACTTACTACCAGCGTTTGAAGCATATGGTGGATGACAAGATTCACTCTCGTGCTAGGGGACCCATTCAGATCCTTAACAGACAGCCCATGGAGGGGAGATCTCGGTAAGGGAGCTGAATCAGCATTGTTGTTATTTTTTATTTAATCAAATTAATTAATTAATGAATTTTAAAACCAGTCAAATTTAGTGGGGGGGGTGAATACCAACTTTAGTGACACTAATGTTTGTAGGTTGTGATAACCCACTACCATTGGACCAGCCTATCATTATTATTAATTAGCCTTTTAGTGTGGGAAAAGTGTCAAACACATACAAACAGAGACATAGTAGTATTAAGGAATGTCCATGAACCTGTGGCCCCACTTCAGCAGTTAACAACTCATGGCCAGTCTTCTTGTATCCATCTCCCCTCCCACTAATCCCTGATTATTAAGCAAAGTCCAGACATCATATAATTTCTTCAGTAAATATTTCAGTATATATCTTTAAAAGAGTGGTTCTCAAGTCTTTCAGTCCCAGGACCCCAAAGAGCTTTTGTTTATGTGAATTATATCTATTGATATTTATCCTATTAGAAAGTAAAACTGAGAAAAAGATTTTAAATATTTCTTAATTCATTGTAAAAAACACTAATAAACTCATCACATGTTAACATAAATAACATGTTTAATGAAAAATAAATATATTTTCCAAATAAATTTGACAAAATGCACATTAGTTTACATTTTTGCAAATCTGTTTAATGAGCTGGCTTATTAGAAGACAGCTGGATTCTTGTGTCTATTTGTGCAGTCATTCCACTGCAGTGTTTTATTTTATTATTTTATTTTTGTATATCATATATAATATATTATCAACTATATTAATTATATATTAACATATTTAATCTATTTTATATTAAATATAATATTTAATAATTTTATATTTATATACATACATGAGGAAAATCTGACCTCACATAGATATGTGGATGGAAAAGGGAGGAATATTTTTATTTTTCAGGTAATTGTGGACATTCTTCTTTGATTCTACACCAAAATGACAAGTTGTAGTTTCTTAAAGGTTGTGATGCAGAGTCTGAAACGCCATTAGTGAACCTTTTATATTTACTATGTTAACCAACATCATGATATAATATGCACACCTTATTAATTTTGTACATCATCAAGCTGGTTATCTTTGAACCTATTGTTTCACTAGTTAGTCTCTTAATGTTGAACGTGTTCATTCATACACAGAAAAAATCATGGTTGGTTATATCACCTACTATGCGATGTTCTAGAAAGCCATTCCAGTAACCAGGGCAAGCCTGGCAAGGCCACAGTGCAGATAGAACTTCTCTTCTCGAATAAACAATTCTTTATCAGGACGGGCGTGGTGGCTACGCCTGGAATCCTAGCACTCCCTGGGGTCAGGCCCGACCGAGGCCGGCACTTGCTCAAGGTCAGCGCAGTTCGCCAACCAGCCTGAGCAAGATGAGCACTCCGTCCTCCTACTATAAAATAGAAAGAATTAATTGGCCAACTAATAGCATATACGAAAAATTAGCCGGGCATGGTCGGTGCACCTGCTGTATGTAGTTCCGCTCTGGGGAGGCTGAGGCAGGCAGGAACTCGCTGCTAGCAGGACGTTTGAGGTTGCTCGTGAAGCCTAGGCTTGACGCCAGGCACTCCTCTACCTGGGCAGACAGCAAGCGACCTTGCTCTCAAAAAAAAAATTCTTTTAGCTTGAAATCCCAAAATTTTAATCTTTTTCACAAGTCTAAAGATCTATCTCTTTGGAGTGAAAGACTCACTTTGTTCATTTGCTTTTATTTCTTCTTGTTTTTTTGTCTACCAAACATTTAAGTCTGAATTAACAACGTGGGTTTTAAGGCTGATGAGTTAACTTAGTTGGCGTCAGCTGCCTTTTCAAGTAAAAAAAGCTGTTCTGTATTAAAAGTGATTAGTTCGGAATTGTGCGAGTGGTTTTCTTCCAGACAACCATCTTCGTTATACAGTAGAAATGCTTTATGAGAACTTTCATTTTGTCACAGGTTATTAAAAAGATGTACACTCAAGGGTCAAGGTTAAATAAAACTAATTATTTGTACTGCTTCATTAAGGATATTTTCAAGTAAAACTGGAAAATGTCCAGTTTTACTTGAAATGTCCAGTCTCCCCCCCTTCACTTGAGTAGAGAATACGACTGTTACCACTTTTGAAAATAATGAGCTGGTTGTCTAGCATTCCCCAAAGTTGACCGATGATCTTTTTTTTTTTTTGTAATATCATTATAAACCCATTTGTTTTATTTTATGTATTTTTATGTATCACAAATATTAAGGAAGCCATCACATCCACTAGCCTGGGCATCTGAACAATACATTTGACTTCTGTGTCGGGGAAACTTGGCATTCACCTGTTCTTTCCATTCTGCCAACATTTATCATTTCAGGCTTGATTGCCTGGGAGATTCATTGAAAAGCTGCTTTATTTAGATTGACTTTAATATTCAGTTTTGAGTATGGAGTTGAATTCTAGAAAGCTGAATGATAGCACGATGAGCCTCTACTCTGTACTTCTTTGTATTTTGTGAGGAGAATTATATACTATACTTGAGAATCTAATGTATCTACCCCATTTGGGGACCTTCTAGTGCACATAAAGTAGTTGGTAGACTTCTCCCCTCCTCACCAGAAGAGAGAATGCTAGGGTATAAACATTAGGGCCTAGTTCTCCTTCTTTACTAATGTCATTCTATGTCTTTGCCCTTAGTCAAGGTTGTGTGGATAATAAAAAAATCAGTGCAAAACAGTCTGTTGTTTTTCCCTTAACAGGGATGGGGGCCTGCGCTTTGGAGAAATGGAACGAGATTGTCAGATTGCCCATGGAGCAGCCCAGTTTTTAAGGGAAAGGTTGTTTGAGGCGTCAGATCCATATCAGGTTCACGTTTGCAATCTTTGTGGAATAATGGCCATTGCTAACACCAGGACGCACACGTACGAATGCAGGGGCTGCCGCAATAAGACCCAGGTGTGTGTGGACCTTACTGGCAGCTGGTACTTGTTTGGACTATAACCATGCTGGGTTAATGACCCAGGCAGATTTTGATAGCATGCCTCTATAAGACTCTCAACTGAGGAAAGAGATCATTTGCTTTTTCCGAAAAGCAGTGTAAGTTTTAGTGGGCTGATTTCTCTGAGCTGTTCGTCTTTTGGATGATGGCATTATACAAAGAATTATAAACAATGAGTTTTTCTTAAACCTTTTAGTTGAGGCAGAAGGGGTAAAATACCAAAGCATAAGCCGAGGTGGCCAGATCAGTGTTCCCAGCCCGTGTCCTTATGCATCATCTGCAGTACCACATCTTTACCTTTTCCTGGGGAGGCAGTGGGGTCACTGTGCAACAGTTCTGAATTACTGTTTGTTTTTCCTTTTCAGATTTCTTTGGTGCGAATGCCTTATGCGTGCAAACTGTTGTTTCAGGAACTTATGTCGATGAGTATTGCACCTCGAATGATGAGTGTTTAACTCTTTTTAAAAGATGCTCAACAAGATACTTGTAAATGCCTTCGTGTCTTGTCTCTGTGATACGGCGTTTCAAAAAATGACAAATGTGTACTGCATTGCAATAAAAAGCATTTTATTTGTTTTGTTTAGTGACATGCAGGCTTTCATTCTTCTGTAAATAGACAATAAATTTTTGTAGATAGTCTTCACGTGTTATCTTTATTTTGTGTCTCTCTGTGTCCGACCGGTGAATATAAAGTGTTAGTAGACTGGATTAATAGAAACTTGTTATTAGGCAAGAATGGGGGGGGGGTTTGTAGTTATCCATGACTACTTTTAGCTATGCAGACTAAGACATATTCTGCATGTTTATAGCTCAGCACCTTCACCTGTTTAAAAAAAAGAAAAAAGATTAGTTACATATAGGGACACGGTTGACTTTCTAATTGTCAAGTAGCTTAGTGTTTCCAAGTAAATGAAGATGTTAAAATGTGGGGATAAAGGATATATGAGTAATTGCACAGAAGATACGCTGGGGTGCTCTGTGGGATTTGAACTTTGCTGTATTGGTCAATGCCTGAAAGGTGGGCCTTACCATAGAACTGGAAGAGCACATTGACCAAATTGGGATCCAGAGACGCTAAGGAACTTTCCTTTGTGGTCTAGCTCTCATTCAGAATTTCAAGTGGAAGAATAATTAGTGGCAGAGCCAAGACTCAAACATGACTCAACTCTTAGCCACTGCTCTGTTTTTCCATCTTTACTTGATATTTCCTCTCATACCACAGCTGAGTGACCCGCACAGTGGAATGGCTTGACAAAAGCTGACAGCAGATTTTGTTCTTATTTTTGGCATAAGGATAAGCCAATTCAGATGTCAGTATAATAGAACCATATAAATGTAAACTAGCATTGTTAGGACACTCTCAGGGTAGGTTCTTCAGAAGAAGCTTTTTGGCAGTTAAGTGGAGGCAGAACAGAATTGGGCATTTGCCTATAAACTCTCCTTTTTGCCTTTTTCTTTTAAAAGCTCACACAGCGAAGGACCACAATTGCCCATAATAATTTCCTTTTAAATGAGAATTTAATATAATAGTCACAACCCAAAGGAAAAGTGCCATGTAGACAGGTAGAAAGTTATGGGAACTATAAGCATTCCAGTCAAGTTTTTTGAGTTTTGATTCTTATGTAAGAATCAAATCACCTTATGGAAGATAAGGTGAAAACATCGAAGTCATAATAATGGCCATCAACTATCCAGATGTTCTTTTGGAATCGTGCTCTTCATTGTAATGGCATGCTTTCCACCCTTACGGGTTCCTAGCTACGGAATTTCATGAGTAGCTTAGTGTGTGATACTTTCATACCTGGCTCTATTCTTTAGGAAGCGAGAGCACTGGTCGTGTTTAAGTGGCTGTGAGACTTACTACACACCTTTTTTCACCGGTATTTCATGTAAGGCATCAACCACTGTAATTTTCGCTGATGCCGAGGCCTGTCCCTGGGAATTGGACGCGTGGCACTCATATTCCCCGCCATCTTCCTTACTCAGAGGAGACACCTGTGAAAGAAAAAGGCCCTTTAGTTCCTCTGCCGTGGTCCTGTCTTCTCAGTGGCTTCGATGAGGTCATTCTGTCCTAAGTTTGCTAAGATGAGCAGGGGATTTGCAGCAAAGCTACTGCTAGAGAGAAGTAGTGCAAGTTCTGTGCTAGGGCACTTAGAGAATGACCATATTCAGTCTGTTTCTTTGGTTCAAGGCTAATAACGAATACTGTCCTCCTTCCTTGTTCTAGAAGGCAAACTATGTTTATTATATAAACTTTGGAAAATACACAGAAGAATGAAATTTACTTGTAACCTCTCCATGCATACACATTTAGCAGCTGAGTTCCAAAGTAAAAATATGTTAAGCCTGCAACAATGGTGAGTTTTTTTAAAAAATCAAAGAGATGATTCCTACTCTGAGGAAATGTCACGGACAGCTTATGATCACATTGGCTAGGTTAAAAACGGTATAGGTGTACATACAGTTTGAGGAAAACCTTCATGGAGTATATGATCTAAGTACTAGCCATGAATATCAAAGGTCAAATAAAAGGTTATTATTAATAATTGATTAATGCTTGGGTTATTTAGTGAGGATTTTGCATTGAACATTTAGGGGAAAAATAGTTCTTGTTAATTCATTGGTTGTTTTCAAAACATTCCAGTAAACCTCAACTCTTCCTTTGGTTCTCTCTGGAAGAGGAGCAGCAGCCTCATGGGAGGGCTGGCCCAAAGACATGGGAAAGAACAGGGGCTTCCAGCCGGGCAGGACGGGGGGGACCCTCTGCCAGGTCTGTTCATGTCTAATCCTAAGAATGAACACCCTGCCAGCTCTGTGTACTCACCAGCACCCAGCCAGTCACTTCATGTTTTTCTGGGCCACCCCGGGTCTGAATGGCCAGGTTGTCCCGGTCACCAGGCAAGAGTTCCGTCCTTTGAATTCCATAGTGGCCCCTTTGTACCTGCAAAAATGAAAGAACTCCTGAGAGGGCCGAGGCGGAGAGATCGCTCCAATGGTTCAGGAGTTTCGAAACCAGCCTGAGCAAGAGCAACCCGCATCTCTTACAAAAACATAGAAATTAATGGCCAACTAAAAATATCATAGAAACACAATGGAGCCGGGCATGGTGGTCGCATGCCTGTAGTTCCCAGCTATTGGAGGCTGAGCAGGAGATTGCTTAGCCCGAGGAGTTTTGGAGTGCTGTGAGCTACGCTGACTCGACGCCAGGCACGCTAACGCTGGGCAACAGAATGAGACTCTGTCTGAAAAAAATAAAAAGAGAGAGAGGAGAAGAAAGAAAGAGAGACA
>NW_017968520.1:2849015-2884805 GCF_000165445.2 Microcebus murinus
CCTCAAACCTACCCTTTATTTTCCTTGCTTTATGATGCCAGGGCTGGAGACTCTACAAACCACATGTGATGTTGGCCAACTCCTGCTCTATAAAATATATCCAGCATGACCAATTTGGAATGCCTGGTTTTTCGCTTTTTATTATATTTTTTCCTGGGATTTCCCCACATTGCCACCGTGAGTGAGAGAAAACAGTTAACTTAGTGTCTTTCCCATACGAAGGTTTTGAACACAAACACATACACTCAATAGGTATCTTTTTCCTTCAGTTTCCCAAGCAGCAGGCAGAAATGATTTATGCTGGTGCAGCTTTAGAAACAGATATTTAAAAATGGGTTTTAAAGATTTGGTGGGATAAGTATTAATTTGATTCAATGGCTAAAGTTATATGTCTCTGGCCTTTATTTACTGAATCTCAGCATCCTATAAAGGTTTTATGTGTGATCAAAGAAAGAAAATAAGGGCCGGGCACGGTGGCTCACGCCTGTAATCCTAGCACTTTGGGAGGCTGAGGCGGGAGGATTGCTTGAGCTCAGGAGTTCGAGACCAGCCTGAGCAAGAGCGAGACCCCATCTCTACTATCAACAGAAGGAAACTGGCCAAACAACTAAAAATAGAAAAAATTAGCCAGGCATGGTGGCGCATGCCTGTAGTCCCAGCTACTTGGGAGGCTGAGGCAGGAGGATCACTTGAGCCCAGGAGTTGGAGGCTGCTGTGAGTTGGAGGCTGCTGATGCCACAGCACTCTAGCCAGGGCAACAGAGTGAGACTCTGTCTCAAAAAAAAACACACAAATATTTTGACCTAGTCATGTAACTTGGGGAATCTATCCTATACCAATAAAAGCATATTTAGGGGATGGTCATGCTTGAGGCTCTGACTCGAGGGGGAGGGGGACAAGGGCAATATACGTAACCTTAACACTTGTACCCCCATAATATGCTAAAAAAAAAAAAAAAAGAGCACTGATATATAAAGACATGTGTACTCAGATGTTTAGCATTTTTTAAGGCGGCAAAAATTGGAAACAACAGAAACAACACAGAATCCGTTTAATAAAGTTTGGGACATTCATTCTTGGAATATTGCGTAGCTATGGAGAAGCAGACCTGGGGCGATGTCCATGAAGTATTTGTTGAGAAAGCAAGTTCCAGAGAAATCTATTAGCACATTATATTCCCACCTGCCCCTCATACTAGGGATATGAGTTCTATATGTTGGCGAATGGAAAACGATATAGAAAGATACAAACCAGGGCAGTTCACATTGTCTAGTTAAGGGAGTAGGAGGAGGTGGAGGGAAATTCTGAACTCTTTCTTTATACATCTTTGGATAGTTTCTCCTTATCATTATTTTTAAATGAAAAAAAAAAAAAACCAAACAAAGAATATTCTTAGAGGTCAAGAAAGGCCTAATCTGAGGCAGAGCGCGGTGGTTCACACCTGTAATCCTAGCACTCCTGGAGGCCGAGGCGGAGGAATCGCTCTAGTCAGGAGTTCGAAAACCAGCTGAGCAAGAGTGACGACTCCATCTCTATTAAAATAGAAAGAATTAATTAGCTATTAAACTATATAGAGGCCGGGCGCGGTGGCTCACGCTGTAATCCCCAAGCATCTGGGGCGAGGCACGTGGATTGCTTGAGGTCAGGAGTCAGAAACCGCTGAGCAGGAGTGAGGGGGAAAAAAAAAAAAACCCCGTCTCTACTAAAAAAATAGAAAGAAACTTAATTGGCCAACTAATATATATAGAAAAATAGCTGGGCATGGTGGCGCATGCTGTAGCTCCCAGCTACTCGGGAGGCTGAGGCAGGAGGATCGCTTGAGCCCAGGAGTTGGAGGTTGCAGTGAGCCTCTCAGTCCCAGAAACATGCAAGTGTTTGGAAGGAATTCCAGGTGTTCTGCTTTTCCTGTGAGCATCGTCTCTGATTACCAGGGTTAAGGCAAACGTGCTAATTCAGTTTATGTCCTCATTTCGAAATATTGCCTTGGAATCTTTCCAGGATAGGGTTTGCTGCAGAGGAGTGGGACTTGTTGACGCCAGCATGGTCCTCACTACTGGCAAAGTGCAGACGGCTCACCAGGCCTTGGCGACCGTCAGAATTACCCCTGCAGGCTTCAAGAGTGCTGGAGAGCAGGCTTGCCCTGAGTTCTGCTGCTACTAAGAACCCTCGGGCAAGACAGGCTGTCGTCTTTGAACCTCAGTTTCTCTGTTTAACAATAAGGGAGTGTAATATCCATTTCTATCCAAAAAGGAGTTCGACGCTTAAATTGGATTGAAACAATGTATGAGCTGAAATATAAATCTGTATTCTTCTTCTTCTTTTTTTTTTTTTGAAGACGGATTCTCACTTTGTTGTCCAGGCTAGAGTGAGTGGTCGTGGCGTCAGCCTCGCTCACAGCAACCTCAAACTCCTGGGAATCAAGCCCAATCCTCCTGCTCAGCTCCCCAGTAGCTTGGGACTACAGGCATGGCCACCATGCCCAGCTGATTTTTTCTATATATAGTTAGTTGGCCAATTAACTTTCTTGTATTTTATAGTAAGACGAGTCTCGCTCCTTGCTCAGGCTGGTTTTTGAACTCCTGACCTTGCAGTGATCCCTCCCGCTTGCCTCCCAGAGTGCTTAGGATTACAAGGCGTGAGCCACCACGCCCGGCTTAAATCTGTATTTTTTTTTCTTTTTTTTTTTTTTTTATTCTTTGTGGATAATTTTTTTTTTATTTATTTTTTATTTTTTATTTCGGCCAGATTATGGGGGTACAGATTATAAGGTTTCAATAAATGCCCCTTAAATCTGTATTTTTACAGTCCTGGTTACAAGGAGAGGGTGAGAAAACAAATGGCCTGTTTATTTAGGCCAGGGATTTTGCAAGTGCTTTGACATGGTGCAAACTAAGAAATACATTTTATGTTGTAATATGGAAATGTGTAGAAGTTTTATGAAATGATACCTTCATAAGTGGTACAGGGTGATGATGCCTTAACATATTTTCTGTTCTGTGTTTTAAAATACACCATGCTGGCTGTAAATCCCTACATGAATTCCAGGACTCACTGACAGGTCCATGGGTTGGCAGTTTAAAAACATGCTTTGGGTCACCCATGTGGAATCACATTACTGAAGGTCGAGGACAAATCAGCACAGTAATCAGAAATTGATTTTTGCTTGTTTCTTGGAATCTGTAGAACATTTTTTTTTTTTTTCTGTTCTTCTGTCCCTTCCCTCACTCCTTTCCTTCAACACCCTCCCATTGACCAGTGGTTTTTGGAAATAGTTCTCTGGGTCTGCCTTGGTATACAGTCCCCAAAACTCAAAGGGGAGTTTTAGTTCCCCTGGGAGTGAAGGTTTAGCTGGGGTTGGGTAGGCAAGCACTGAAGTTATTCTCTGCCAAGATTTCTTTTTTTATTATTATTTTGAGACAGAGTCTCACTCTGTTGCCCAGGCTAGAGTGCTGTGGCATCAGCCTAGCTCACAGCAACCTCACAACTCCTGGCTCAAGCGATCCTCCTGCCTCAGCCTCCCGAGTAGCTGGGACTACAGGCATGGCCACCATGCCGCTAATTTTTTCGTATATATTTTAGTGGCCCAATTAATTTCTTTGTACTTTTAGTAGAGACGGGTTTCTTGCTCTTGCTCAGGCTGGATCTGAAACTCCTGACTTGAGCAACTCCTCCCGCCTCGGCCTCCCAGAGTGCTAGGATTATAGACGTGAGCCACTGTGCCCGGCCCTCTGCCAAGATTTGTCAATAAAGTCACATGCTCCAGGACACGTGGGCCACCCTGGCTTCTCACTGTGTAAGAAACTATCCCTAGAGAACTGCAGAGAAGCGCAATGAGCTTTTCATGGGTATTGCTTGGAAATACTGTTCCTGAACCTCTCTCCCCGCTGGGCAACATTAACCGATAAGCCGTATACGTTAAAATGGGATTACTCCGCTGCTCACTGTTACCCTCTCTCTATTTTTTTTTTTTTTTTTTTTTTGATGCAGGGTCTCACTCCGTTGCCCAGGCTGGAGTGCCGTACGTGATCCCAGCTCACTGCAGCCTCCAATTCCGGGCTCAAGCGATCCTCCTGCCTCAGCCTCCCGAGTAGCTGGGACTACAGGCACGCCACCATGCCCTGCTAATGTTGTTATTTTTTGTAGCGTCGAGGTCTTGCTATGTTGCCCAGGCTGGTGTTGAACTCCTGGCCTCAAGTGATCCTCCTGCCTCAGCCTCCCCAAGTGAAGGGATTACAGGTGTGAGCCACAGCACCCGGCGCCTTCCTTTTTAAAACATAATTTATTGAGGCGAAATTTCACTGTTCCTTTGATGGTAGTGTGAGCTGTAAAGGACAGTACAGCTGGCGGGGGCTCTGCCCGGCCCCGGCCCCAGGCATTTTCAATACTGATAATCAGACTCTCCTCAAACCAGGTGGTTTCACGCCAGCTCCAATATGGGGGGGGGGGCGGCATCCTTCGGCCACATGGGGGAGCCAGAGGATGGCAGGGGACCCCACCTGGGTGGGAGCCCTTCAGTGGGAATTTTTATAATGCACCAGGGAGCGGGGGAGCCCCTTCTGTCCTCTGGGGTCCTTAAGCTGTGACAATAATGCAAGCTTGGAGCTGCCAGCGACATTGCCCAGTTCAGAGGACGCTTTCTAAAGTAGAAGAAAATGAGATCCATACGTTGAGAGCAAAGGGTGAAGGGTTAGAGGCTTTTTTTTTTCTTTTTTGAGACAGTCTCTCTCTGTTGCCCAGGCTAGAGTGAGTGCCATGGCGTCAGCCTAGCTCACAGCAACCTCCAACTCTGGGCTCAAGGCAATCCTCCTGCCTCAGCCTCCCACCAAGTAAGCTGGGACTATAAGCACGTGCCACCAATGCCTGCTAATTTTTTTCTATATAAATTATTGGCCAATGTAATTTCTTTTCCTAATTTTTAGTAAGAGGACGGGGGTCTCGCTCTTGCTCAGGCTGGTTTCGAACTCCTGACCTCGAGCGATCCTCCCGCCTCGGCCTCCCTCCCAGAGTGCTAGGATTACAGGCGAGAGTGGTCATGTTTTTTCACTTAAAGTTCCTCTTTGGTAGCAGGAGTTTGATGAATTTTTTTTTTTTTACTTCATAGGATAAGGATATTTGTGAGGCTAAACAACTCAAAATATATAAAAAGGACAAAAAGGACAAATGTAAATGTACAGTATAATTGTGAGGTATTGGAGCTGGCAAATGAGTGTTTTCTCTTCTGCAGACATGCTGAGAAGATATTGTCCTTCAAATAGACGATAATTGTGCCAGATAATGCCACTTAAAGGGATGAATTTCCAGGAGCAATAGCTAATATCGACTGAGCGCTAACTATGTATGTGGCAACCAGCCAAGTGATTTTGCCTGCATCACTTTCTTTGATCTTTACAACAATCCCATGCTACTTTTACCTTGCAGGGCAGGGGGCGGAGGCTTACAGCAGTGGTTCCCAATCTGGGGTGATTCCGGTCATGCCCCCCAACCCCCCAATCCAGAGGACATCTGGCAGTGTCTGAAGATGCTTTGAATTGTCCCAAAGGTGGGTAGCGGTGAGCTGGTGAGGTGGGGGGTGGCTGCCACCGGTCCCTAGTAGGTGGCGGCCAGGAATGCTACTAAATATCTTCCAAAGCACAGGCAGCCCATGTCACAGAGAATTATCTGCCCCAAATGTCAACAGTGGTGATGCCGAGAAACCCTGACTTACAGAAACCCAGCCAACCTGGCTAAGGAACTCCTACTCTTTTTTCCCCCCTCATTTAGAAAGTCATTCCAAAGCTGATGTATTAAAAGCATATCATGCTTTTCCACTTGGGGCCAGCATTCAGCAACATTCAGAGAGGAGAAATTTTTTGCTTTGATATTCCTCCCCCTGTACCTTTTTTTTTTTTTTTTGAGACAGAGTCTAGTTGCCAAGGCTAGAGTGAGTACCGTGGCGTCAGCCTCCTTCACAGCAACCTCAAACTCCTGGGCTCAAGCGATCCTCCTGCCTCAGCCTCCCGAGTAGCTGGGACTACAGGCATGTGCCACCATGCCCAGCTAATTTTTCTCTCTATATTATATATAATATAAATATATATTATCTATATTTTTCTACATAATTTTTTCTATATTTTTCTATATATTGGCCAATTAATTTCTTGTATTTTTAGTAGAGACAGGCACTTGTTCTTGCTCAGGCTGGTTTCGAACTCCTGACCTTGAGCGATCCTCCTGCCTCGGCCTCCCAGAGAGCTAGGATTATAGCTGTGAGCCACCGCGCCTGGCCGACACTCACGTTCTTTAACCACTGTGCTGTGTCGTCTCTACCGAGGGTGACACGCCTGCTCACACGCACATGTGCACACACACACCCGCGAACACACGTGCACACACACTCAGAGCATGATCGTTCAGCATGGTCGCTCTTCCTGTTTCTCGGGTTCCCTGCTAGGGCGCTGCTAACTAACGCAGGGCAGGGACTGCCGGACGTCCTCCTGAAACCCCTGCCACCCACCTTGTTCCAGATGAGGACAGGCGTTGGGATCCCAATGACCTCGCAGCTCAGGTACACCTGCGCGCCCGTGACGTTCCAGATGTCCTTGGGGGGCGTCACTATGGAGGGACCTGCGACAGAGGGCAGAAAGCAAAGACATCTATTATTATTATTATTATTATTATTTTGATGACAGAGTCTTGCTTTGTTGCTCAGGCTAGAGTGATGTGCCGTGGCGTCAGCCTAGCTCACAGCAACTACAATCCTGCGGCTCAAGCGATCCTCGCTGCCTCAGCCTCAGCCGGGTAGCTGGGACTACAGGCATGCGGCCCATCCGCCATCGCCGGCTAATTTTTTTTTCTATATATATTAGTTGCCAATTAATTTTTTTCTATTTTGTAGAGACGGGTCTCGCTCTTGCTCAGGCTGGTCTCGAACTCCTGATCTTGAGCATTCTCCCGCCTCGGCCTCCCAAAGTGCTAGGATTACAGGCGTGAGCCACTGTGCCCAGCTTAAAGGAGCTTTAATTGACCAGCTGTTTTGTATTACCTGAGACTTTCCTATTAGTATAGTGCAATAGGTGGCTGTGTTCCAATAAAACTTTATTTAACAGACACTTGTATGTACTTTGGAGTTGTTTCGTGGTAGGCTCGGATGTGGTGGTGGTGGGGTGTTGGTCATGAAATCCTATCCTTCTTTTAATTTTTTTTGAGAGCAGAGGCTCCTCTGTTCTGTTCTCAAAATGTTTAATGTTTCCAAACGTTTAATGTTTTTCTTCTTTGCTTTACCATTATTTCTATTTTTTCCCCCCCAGGGGAGGGGAGGGAGGCAATAGACAACCACTCCTTGGATAATGAAAGAAAAAAAAAGAAAATTTTCAGAGGATGTTTGGAAATGTGTGGGCGCCCAGGCAAGATGGCCGCCCAGACAAGATGGCCGCCCTTGCCTTCAGCTTAGGCTGTAAGGCCGACAAGGCAGGGCCATGAGGCCTGGCTGAAGAGAAAAACGATGGGTGCTGTGTGTTTTTGGGGACAAGAAGGGGCACCTTTGAAAAGATGGAGCCTGGGTGTGAAGGAAGAGGGGTGGGGAGGTGTCACTCTGGCCTCCATCAAGCGTCCTTCTCCCAGGGCAGGTTTGGAGAGGCAGCTGGGGAGAGGGAGGAGTGACCGGTCCACAGTGTGGGGCTCGGTCCCCCAGGAAAAGGCCCTTTCCCAGGGTTCTCAGTGTCCAGTTCCCTGGCAGGGGACGCTGGCAAATGGCGTAGGCACTAAACAGAGTCAGCAGGTGTGGGACCACTTGATGGAGGCCAGAGTGACACCTCCCCAGCCCTTCCAACTCTGGAACACGCCCCTCCCCTTTGTATGACCGCTCCCCTTGTCTTTTTTTGGTATTATTATTCTTTATTTCTTTTCTTTTTCTTTTTTCAAAGACAAAAGTGTGAGCAAATCACAGCTTCCCTTTGGAAAGAAGGTCCTGACTCAGAATCAATCTCTGTTACGTGCATCCTTTCTGCTACTAAAGCCGTGTGACACTCTGGTCCTGGGCTTAGCAAACTACGGCCTGTGGGCCGAATCTGGCTCGCCACCTGTTTTTGCATGGCCTGCAAGTCAAGAATGGTGTTTGGGCCGGGCGCGGTGGCTCACACCTGTCATCCTAGCACTCTGGGAGGCCGAGGTGGGAGGATCGCTTGATTGAGGTCAGGAGTTCGAGACCAGCCTGAGCAAGGGCGAGACCCCGTCTCTACTAAAAATAGAAAGAAATTAATTGGCCAACTAAAAATATATATAGAAAAAATTAGCCGGGCATGGTGGCGCATGCCTGTAGTCCCAGCTACTGGGGAGGCTGAGGCAGAGGATCGCTTGGCCAGGTTGGAGTGCTGTGAGCTAGCTGATGCCATGGCACTCACTCTAGCCGTGCAACAGAGTGAGACTCTGTCTCAAAAAAAAAAAAAATTAAAAGGAGGATATGATTTCATGATGTGTGGATAAAGTGTAAGAAATTCATGTCTCAGTGTCCGTTAAATAAAGTTTTATTGGCACACAGCCACGCCCATTTGTTGGCGACTGTCCCAGGCTGCTAGAGCAGCTATGGCTGAGGCTGTCTGCCCTAAGAGGTCATTGTCTGGCCCTTTACATAAAAAAAATTTGCTGATTCCAGCTCTGACCAACTGAAGGGAGACTGATGCCTAAATTAGATATTATGGGGACATTGCAAGGACTTTAATGCCTTATGCATTCCCTGGAGCTGATACAAGTAAACCCCCTGGGTGATTCCTGGTTCTCTGAAACGCGACACTTTTGAGCCAACAGATACTGAGGGAGCACCTTTGCCCGCTGCTCCTTTCTCCTCGGGGGCCCGCCCCACTTCTGCAGTGGAAGAGACACGTACACCCACGTTTTGGTTACTGATTCTGAGAGCCGGGGTTCAGCCACCTCAGAGAGACCTTGGACAGCCACAGAGGAAGGGACGCAGAGCTGGGAGCCCTGGTGGCCCGTGTGGGACAGCGTGTACTCCAGAGCCACACCTGGCCCTTACTTGAAGTCTCTTTCTTCTTTTCTTCTCCACTCTGTTGCCAGGTACAGGCCGTGGGTCAGCCTAGCTCACAGCAACCTCAGACTCCTGGCCAGCGATCCTCTGCCTCAGCCTCCCGAGTAGCTGGACTACAGGCATGCGCCACCATGCCCGCTAATTTTGCTCTATATATTTTTATGGCCAATTAATTTCTTTCTATTTTTAATTTTATTTTTTGAGACAGAGTTTCACTTGTTGCCCAGGCTAAGTGAGTGCCTTGCATCAGCCTACCACAGCAACCTCCAACTCCGGCTCAAGTGAACCTCCTGCCTCAGCCTCCGAGTTGGACTACAGGCAGCACCACTATGCCGACTAACTTTCTATAATAGATTGGCAATTAATTTTTTCTTATTATAGTAAGTACGGGGTCTGCTCTTGCTCAGCTGGTTTCGAATCCTGATCTCGAGCAATCTCTTCCTCCTCGCCACCCAGATGCTAGAATTACAGCGTACGAGCCACCTCGCCTGGCCAATTTCTTTCTATTTTTTTTTTTATAGACACCTGGTCCGCTCTTCTCCAGGCTGGTCTCGAACTCCTGACCTTGAGCCGATCCTCCCCTCGGCCTCCCAGAGTGCTAGGATGACAGGTGAAGCCACAGACACCAGCTCAGCCATTTCTTGAAGGAACCGAGTTAATATTCCTCTGAATCGCAAACTCCTGCTGCCTGGATCTCGGCGCTGTGAAAACTTAACTGCAGGGCATCTTGCTCAGATCCTGGAAAGGGACAACCTTTCCCCCTCCAGCCTGAAGTCTCCTGGCATACATCGCTCAGAGGACACGAAGTCTCCCCTTTTGCAACAGGGCTATTTCCAGCACACTGCCATTTCTTGAAACAGAAAGGAAATGACCCCGCTCTGCAAGATTTTCCCACTCAGCTGCAGTAGTAGATGATGTTTTAAAATCCCTCGGGATATTTTTTGTTTTTTTCCCCCTCTTGCAAGAATGCACAAAACAATCAAAGTCTGGAGAGCTCCAAATAAGTTTCTGCGCTTCCTTCCCTCCAGACCAGGGGTCTGAGTGGGGAGCCTGTTATCCTGGCCGCAGGGCTTGGCTTTTCTGCTGTTTGGGTTTCTGTCCCTGTCGCAGACATTTCCTAGTCTGGATGCGCCCCATGGGAACCCTGCAAAGGGTGAGGCCTCACCCCTGTCCCAGGCTTTCCCCAAGGCCCTGGGACCCCAGGGGCTTGGACACCCCCCAGCCGGATCTGGCTGGACTTTGAACTGCCTTTGTCCCCTCCCCAGGCCCTCCCCCCTGGAGCCCTTGTGCGGCTCTGTCCTTCCCACACACAGACTTGGCAGGGGGACCTCAGCGCTCAGGGGTCTCAAGGGATTGTTCTCAGAAGAAGAAAACCAGGGCTCAGAGGGCTGCAGGGGCTTGGGAACAGAGCTGCCTGTCCTGTCTCCAAACCACACAAGGGACGCCACGTGGTTTTACCGTGAGGATCCGAGTGCCTCAGCCTTGCAAAAAGCCACTATTTTTTTGTTGTTTGTTTTTTGAGACAGAGTTTTGCTCTGTTACCCGGGCTAGAGTGCTGTGGCATCAGCCTAGCTCACAGCAACCTCAAACTCCTGGGCTCAAGCGATCCTCCTGCCTCAGCCTCCCCCGCCCGAGTAGCTGGTACTACAGGCATGCGCCACCATGCCCGGCTAATTTATATATATATATTAGTTGGCCAATTAATATCTTTCTATATTTTAGTAGAGATGGGGTCTTGCTCCTGCTCAGGCTGGTTTCGAACTCCTGACCTCAAGCGATCCTCCCTCCTCAGCCTCCCAGAGAGCTAGGATTACAGGCGTGAGCCACCGCGCCCGGCCCACCAGATGGTTTTACTGTGAGGATCCGAGTGCCTCAGCCTTGCAAAAAGCCACTATTTTTGTTTGTTTGTTTGCTTGTTTTTAGACAGAGTGTCACTCCGTCGCCCGGGCTAGAGTGAGTGCCGTGGCGTCAGCCTAGCTCACAGCAACCTCAATCTCCTGGGCTCAAGCGATCCTCCTGCCTCAGCCTCCCCCGCCCGGCCTCCAGCGGGCCTCCCGCCTCGGCCAGCCTCCCAAGTAGCTGGGACTACAGGCATGCGCCACCATGCCCGGCTAATTTTTTCTATATATTTTTAGTTGGTCAATTAATTTCTTTCTATTTATAGTAGAGACGGGGTCTTGCTCTTGCTCAGGCTGGTTTCGAACTCCAGATCTTGAGCAATCCTCCTGCCTCGGCCTCTCAAAGTGCTAGGATTACAGGCGTGAGCCACCTCGCCTGGCTAGCCCTTTTGGTTTTGATATATCTAGTCTCTTGCAAGGGCAAGTCAGATCAATACATGGTTAGAGGAATATTTACATGACTGACAGACCTCCTAGAGTAATGGAGGCACGTTGGCCTCCCCTGACTTCCCATATGGGAAGAATCCACAGGAGTTCAGCCTTCTTCCCACTCTCTTTTTTCAGAGCTGATACCTACTAGGACATCTACTTACTAAGCTCTGCTAGGTTCTTTTTATTTTTTAGTTATATTTGCTTTTTTACCACATAGATGGATTTCGAATGCCAATCTGCTAGGTTCTTTGCCACCTTTCCTGGTCTGGAAATTTCCCCAGAGTGTGCAGGTACGTTCCTCACTTACCTGGAGACACTCTCAATAAAGGCAGAACTCGGCAGCATTAGAGAAAGACGAGTGGTGACACATAGTGAGAAAGAATGACCTAAGAGTGACCCCGCAGAGGTGCCAAGAGGAGAAGTCTTGTATGGAAGAGAAGAGAAGGTGAGATGCTCTTCTTGGACCCTAATGGTGGCCTCAACTTTCTCCCCAGCCCTACAGAACCATTTCCCCACATATTCCTTGGATAGGCAATTCCAGTGCCAACAACCCTCTCCAATTCCATGTTTGTCTGCGATTCCATTCACGAAGGCTCTGTTCTGCCTTAGGAGAGCATGCCCCTTGATCCCTCCTTACCAAATAACTTCTAACTCTTTCCTTTCTGCCTTTTTCCCAAGAAGGCCTAAGCAGATCCAGGACTTGTTTCTGTTTTGAAGAATATAAAGGAATTTTTAGCTCACTGCCAGCTAACTTTCTCATACAGAAAGCTCAAAATCAGTCCTGAAGCCCAGGCCAAGGGCAACAACATGGCCATCCAAATCATGCTCCGGTGTTTGGATTCCATTTAAAACAAGTCGCAGAATTTTTAAATGCGTAAGGACAGACAGCAGGATAGGTCCAATTATTTATTTATCCTTGCCCTTGTTGTATTCAAGACTTCAGGCTGCTAAAACATCTGTCTAGCAAACATCCTGTGAATAGAAGAATTGACTGCCCACTGCCTCCCTCTCCCCCTACCCACTCCGGGCAACTCCAGAAGCAACCAAGATGCCCGCAGAGCTGGCCAGTGCCCGATGTGAAGAAAAGTCCACCCCAAGCTGTCCTCACCTTACACCCCCCCATATTTTCCTGTCTTGGAGGACTGTCCCCAAACCAGGCTATGCCATTTTCCACTTCTACCTCACACAACCCAGTCAACCCTCATTCAGTCTCTTTTGATCCCTCTAAATTCATTTTCTTGCTCCCCTACTTTTGCCAACTCTTGCCCAGTAACCTTCTAGGGTCTCTCCTTTTTAATCATTCCTTAAGGGGCAAGAAGAAGAAAGAAGGAAGACAGGAGGTAGAGGAGAAGGAGCAGAAGGAAAAAAATGAAATGAAGAAAGCCGGATCCTAAATAAAGTTGTAGCAAGCAAGGAAGAATAAAGTTCTCAGTTTGGAAGAAAACTAAAATTCACTGTAATGAATCGGCGTCACCTTAGAAGTACCTAGAATTAGTTACAAGTGTCCCCATGCAGAATCTCCACCTAAGTCTGCATCCTCCTCTTTAGCAGCTTTTAGTTAAGTTCTAGACAAATGGCAAACACACTACTGGGTTACTTTAGAACATTCGACTGTACTCTAGAAATAGCTACGTTCTGAGATACCACTAGAGATATAAAAAAGGAAGTTTTGCAGACGGAAGGATTAAAATGTGGAATATTATGACTTGCTTGTGAAGAGTCTAAGAAGGGCGGTTCTCCCAAAACACACAAATGTCATGAGGAAGAGACCTTGAAATGGAATTAATTTTGAATGCGACTAGCAATTCATTCAAGCGGATTTTATATAAAGTTGTAGTAGAGAGGAGAGTTAAAATTCGCTATCTTGTAAAAAGCACAGGCAGAGATAATGGTAAAGAAGTATGTGAACAACTTCCTAGTCTCTTACAAAGCACAATGAACTTCTCAGCCATGACCTGAGATGTCCTCCCCATAATCCTATTAAAAAAAAAAAAAGACAAAACACTCTTGGGGACAGAACATTTGGCTTTGGATCCTTGTTTACTATTTATAGCCAGAAGATGTTGGGCAAGCCCCTTAACCGTTTGTGCAGAAGAAGACACCCAGGTGTGTCTGAGAATCTTCTCCTTGGGTTTGGATGTGAGCAGCTGTCACGAATGTGTCCTGGAGCACAGTCATGTGGCATTTCTGATCTCTGTGACGTTCCCAGGTACCACCGCCCGGCCCTTTGCCAGCCGGCACCTCCTCGCCCTCCTAAATGCAATGTATGTGACTCCCAACACGGTTTGTTCTCCCAGGGATGAAAAACAACAGAGTCCATAATGGTATCGCCCATTGTCTAGTTGACCAATTTTTTCATCTGAAATAACTGCATAGAAGATGTCAGGAGAGGTCATGTTTTGAAGCTGAACATACTCTACCGAACCTGGGAAATGGTTAAAATCAAGAAATTTCCCCAATAATCAATTTCTGTCCTCCAATATTACATTTAACCACATTTTTTTTTTTTGCTTCATTGCTTTCCTCACTTCCCCCATCAGCTCTTCTGTTTTTCACTCTACCAACTCACTTTTTTGTTGTTTTTTTGGAGACAGAGTCTCGCTTTGTTGCCCAGGCTAGAGTGAGTGCCATGGCGTCAGCCTAGCTCACAGCAACCTCAAACTCCTGGGCTCAAGCGATCCTCCTGCCTCAGCCTCCCGAGTAGCTGGGACCACAGGCATGCGCCACCATGCCCGGCTAATTTTTTCTATATATATATATATTAGTTGGCCAATTAATTTATTTTCTATTTATAGTAGAGACGGGGTCTCGCTCTTGCTCAGGCTGGTTTCGAACTCCTGACCTTGAGCAATCCGCCCGCCTCAGCCTCCCAGAGTGCTAGGATGACAGGCGTGAGCCACCGCACCCGGCCTACCGACTCACTCTTCTTTCTCACTTCTACCCAAACTCGCTCTCTGCCCCCAGCATGCCTGCTTACCCACCATGGCATGCTCATCACCTCTTCTATTTTTTTTTTTTAATTTAATACTTCATTCTTTTTTTTTTTTCCCTTTAGGCCATGCTGTGTTATCGTCACCTCTTCTAAAACCTTTGGATACGTTGATGAACTTGCCTACTTGGAATGTCTTCTCTCCTCTCATCTCTTGTCTATGCTCTACCCTTTATTTGATGTTCCTAGTCTGAAGTTCCATTTCCCTTTGACAATGTTTACAGCTCCAGGTCCCCCTAAGTTCTTTTCTGAAGTCCTGTTGGGTCCAGGGTTAGTTCCACAGAGCTTAGTGCATCATTGTTCCCTAATGCTATCCCCAGCTGGGCTAACTGAAGATGCCAGCATCTGATGGAATCAGAACTGAGCCAGGAGCTGTGGAATCCAATATTGTTGATGTTCATTGGAAGGAGGGAAAGCCTCTTATTAGTCATTTACTGTTAATCACTACTGTTAGTCATTTACCCTTTAGTATGAACAAAGAGCTAATAGCTTATAATGATGGGATACTGGCAGACATTGTCTGGGGCAAAAGCATATAAGACCTGCTTCCTCTTCTCTAGATATAATCTATTGGAGTAAGATGGGGGAGGTTTAGCACATTAAGACTGAGGACAAAATGCTTGAGGAGGTACCATAATAGATTATAGTCAATTTGGAGCATGGGCTTGGAATCAGGAATTCTGCTCTGCCAGTCCTGAGATATGCAACACTGCACCATTTTTTTTTAACTTCCCTCAGTTTGTTTATCTGTGAAATGGGATAATAATATCCAAGTCATGAGCTCATTAGCTCAGACCACATGCAGTGGGTAGCAGCAACTTCACAAGAACATAACACGATGAGCCAAACAGAACTGGGAAGACGGCCCCTGGTCATGAAAACGCATCAGTGTACACATTGCCAAGCTACCTAACCAAAGAGGTAGCTTACAGCTACCTCTTATTTATCTGCCAATAGATTATTCATCTCTATTTTCTTTACTGCCTGCCCTTCTGTTGCCATAAGTGATATTTCTCGGCTCTTGCCCGCTCATCAGCCAATGAGTCTAGGGGGTGCAAAGGAATTTGAACATATATCCTTCAAAGTAAATCCCACCGAGAAAGGTGGGTCTGGTGGGAGGAAAGGATCATCCATCATCCTTACATCAAAAACAAAGGGATTCTTCCTCATGCTGCATTAACAATATGCAAATTATGGTGCTCACTGAGAACTCATTAACACGGCTAAGATAACTGAGTATTAGGACTTCCCCAAGCCATGGTAGATTAGCAAAAAAACACTCATCTTGACTCTTTTTTTTTTGAGAAAGGGTCTCACTTTGTTGCCCAGTCTAGAGTGAGCGCCGTGGCGTCAGCCTCGCTCACAGCAACCTCCAACTCCTGGGCTCAAGCGATCCTCCTGCCTCAGCCTCCCGAGTAGCTGGGACTACAGGCATGCACCACCATGCCCGGCAATTTTTTCTATATATATATTAGTTGGCCAATTAATTTCTTTTCTATTTATAGTAGAGACGGGGGGGGGGGTCTCGCTCTTGCTCAGGCTGGTCTCGAACTCCTGACCTCAAATGATCCTCCTGCCTCGGCCTCCCAGAGTGCTGGGATGACAGACGTGAGCCACCGCGCCTGGCCTAATCTTGACTCTTAATGACACTGGGTCCTGGAATAGTTCATACAGAGTATGTTGTCTATACCAAATAAGGAGAAAAGCGGGGTTTAAGAAAGACACCACGTATGGAGATAAAGAGTTCAGACAACTTGGCACAAGTCCCTACGTGGAGATCGGATTCCGATAATGCATTAAAGGGAAAAAGACCAAACAAAAGTACAAAATGGGAAAAGAATAGTAGGAAGGCACTATGGCCAACAGGGGGAAGGGGATGAAACAAGTGGAAACTTCCTGATATTAAAAAAGGGGAAGCAGTAACCGTATGGCTAATTACAGAGCGGAGCCATCTGCCAAAGCAAGTCACTGAGGGAACTGGCAGACATGGGGTGACGTGGCTGCTGATCCGCGCTGTGGGATCCAGCACACAGTCCCAGGGGTGTCAGCTGAGGACACCAAGGGGAGGAGAAGAAAGCACTAAATCTGGAGCAGCATAGGCCTCATTTAATTTCAGGGTTTTAGTTTAAGGCAAATGAATCTGGCTCTGGTAACTACTGTTAGTCATTTACCCTTTAGTATGAACGAGGAGCCAATAGCTTATAATGATGGGGTACTGGGCAGACATTGTCTGGGGCAAAAGCATATAAGAAATACTTCCTCTTCTCTAGATATAATCTATTGGGGTTGGATGGGGGCCGTTTAGCACATTAAGACTGAGAACAAAATGCTGGAGGAGGTACCCTAATCGATTATAGTGAATTTGGAGCACAGGAATTCTGCCCTGCCACTCCTGAGATATTTAACACTGCACAATTTGTTTTTTTTTACTTTCCTCAGTTTATTTATCTGTGAAATGGGAGAGCAATATCCAAGTCATTCGCTCATCAGAAAGATCAAACAAGATACAGCCATCAGCACAGTCCCTGGCGGGGGGCAAACCCTCAGTGGGTAGTAGCTATTGCTTTCCATTTGGAAAGTTGGACTTCCATGAGAAAGGTGACAGGCAGGGACCTGCCTGAGCAGAGGTGTGCAGGCAGGAAAATGCCCAGCCGGGCTGGCCGGGGAGGGGCTCGTGCGACAGGAAAGGGGCTGAGGTTCATGCGGATGGCGGGGGGAGACACCACGGGGCGGCAGATGAAGTGGGGTTTTGGGGTCCAGTGTGTCTCTGGACTGCGGGAGTGACATGATGTAAGTGGCATTTCTGGAGACGGTTTTGGAGGTCTTTGCAGTTGGACGGGACACGGCAGGGATGACAGCCTAACTCGAGGTGGCAGCGACAGGAACAGAGGGGAAAGGGGTGGACCTGAGAGATCATTCAGGAGGAAATAACACTGTCCCCATAAGTGACCGGTTGTGGGGGAGGGCCGGGCCTCGAAGGTTCCAAGAGGCCGCTGCACCATGAACACAAGCAGGGCTGTCCTTCTGCAGAAGGTGCTGGATTGGGGAAGGGGGAAGCATGGGTTTAGGTTCAGACTTGCTCAATTCTAGGCATCGCCTGAAGCCCTTGGGGACAGGAGAAGGGACATAGACCGGGGAGGCCGGGGGTGCCAAGGCAGACACTGTCTAGTTGACACAGTCATCTTAAGAAAGCTATTCGGGTTCCTTCGTGGGGACAGGAGACAGCTCCGGCTGTCCTTCCCACCAGCCTCCCAGTGGGGAACGCCATCAGCTCGCTGCCAGCCCACTGTCACCCCACCCCGGGCAAGGCAGAGAGGTGGACAGCCTCGCCTTGCCCAGCCACCAGCCACTACTTCCCCGGGGCAGGCCAGCTGACAGCAGCCCGCCCGACACAGGCCAACCCTGGCGACAGTGCTATAGGCATGCGCCACCATGCCCAGCTAATTTTTTCTATGTATTTTTAGTTGGCTGATTAATTTTCTTTCTATTTATAGTAGACACTGGGTCTTGCTCTTGTACAGGCTGGTTTCGAACTCCTGACCCTGAGCGATCCTCCTGCCTCGGCCTCCCAGAGTGCAAGAGGGTCACCCTGTACTTTACTTGGAAATTCCACAGGCTCTTTCTAGCCTGGCAGCCTGGCTCAAAGGATTTGCTGGATTTCCACAGCAGGAATCTCTACCTGGGGCCAAGAGTGGTGCTCAAGGCTTGTCTAGTTCTCAGGGGGCTGAGAAGGCCCAGGGTGTTAAGCTCCCTGGCACTCCTGGGTTGCCAGAGAGGACAAGGGACAGCAGAATTGGCCCCTCTGTACAATCCCCCCAGGGCCTCCCTGGAGTTCAGGCCTCAGCCTTCTTCAGCCTTCCAGAATGTTCTAGAGTGTAGATTTAGCAAGTCCAACCTTCCTAAAGTTGAAGGCCACTTGGGAATCGGTTACATCCTTCCTTCCCCCTAGGGACAGGGTTCGAGGACGTCTGTTTCTAACCAGACTGTCACTCGTGTCAGCCAGCACAGAGCCCGTGGGGGCAGACTACGCTTTGGGGGTGGGGGTGGCGGCTCCTGTCCCAGGAAGACCCCGACCCACACAGGTAGGCCAGTTCAGAAAACACTCCCTGACCCTGAGGGTGCCAGGCACTGGCCATGTGGGCAGGGGACCAGGGACGGGCAGGGACTCACAGATAGGGTGGCCTGGGAGAAACTCGCTGTTTGGGCTTCTAGGAGTCTCCGAATCGGGTGTGACAGTCTGCATGGTTGACAATCAGCGCTCTAGTCTAGAAACTTCCCCGCCCAACTCAGTGCTTGCAGGCTAGGAAAAAGTGATTTAAAACTCTCATATGTCAGATTTAAGGTGAGTCATAGTCCAGACAGGACAGGCCCATGAGACGTGGACAAAAAGTTTCTCCAAGGCCACATGAACGTGAACAGGAGACACCCACGTAACTAGGGGGTGGCCCTTCGGAATGACACTCTTGGAAAAAGTCAGTTCCTCCCTGTGCTCAAACCAAATGAAACTCTAGCCCTGCTAGTTTAATTTGCGGGGACTTAAGTCCGGCTGGTATTTTCATGGTAGTTTAGGTTTTCCAACTTCTGTTGGGCTTTGCTGACTAAGGTGGCTCACTCCTTGGCCATGTTAGTGACACAGCCCCAGGTGACCTCACCTGTCACGCTCCTCCCAGAGTGAGCTCACTAGCTTCCACTCCTGGACGTGGCTTTGACTCTCCATGGATTTATGGCATTAGCAGGGTCGCTCCAAGGGTGATGGCAGGCCACAATCACCCTGGAATCAGACCCTTGGTCGGTACCCCACTTTTTGTGGTAGACTCACACCAAGAAGAGAAAAAGAATAAGAAAATTCCATCAAGTAAGAGATCTGTTGGTGGCCAGGCATGGTGGCTCATAGCTATAATCCCAGCACTTTGGGAGCCGAGGTGGGAGGATCCCTTGGGCCCAGAAGTTTGAGGTTATGGTGAGCTGTGACTACACCACTGTACCTCCTGGGTGACAGAGGGAGATGCCATCTTTAAAAACAAGATAAGCGGCTGCTGGTGGTCCGCTGTCACCTGCACTCTGAGGCCGGTGGCATTTGCTCGAGGTAGGAGTTCAAAAAGCCTGACGCAAGACGCGAGGACACGTTCACTAAAGAAGAAAAAGAAAATTGGGCCGCTAAAAAATAGGTAGGAGAAAAAGATCACCAGGCATGGTGGACATGCCTGTAGTCCAAGTCTTTTGAGCTGGGCAGGAGGATCGCTGGCCAGGAGTTGGAGGCTGTCTGTGAGCTAGGTGATAATGGCATCTCTAGCCTGGGCAACAGGCAAGATCTGTTCAAAAAAAAAAAAAAAAGCCGGCGCGTGGCCAGCCTGTTATTCTAGCCTTGGGAGGTGAGGCGGGCGGATTGTCCAAGGTCAGGAGTTCGAAACAGCCTGAGCAAGAGCGAGACCACCTCTCTACTTATAATGAGAATTAATTGCCAACTGAATATAATTATAAAAATTAGCCGGCATGGTGGCGCATCTGTAGTCCCAGCTACGCGGAGACTGCGAGCAGAGGATCATGAGCCAGGAGTTGAGGTTGCTGTGAGCTACTCGACGCCAGGCACTACACCTCAGCCTGGGCAACAAAGCTGAGACTCTGTCTCAAAAAAAAAAAAACCCAAAAAACTCCCTAGACAGAAGCACCATGAAACGATTGGTTCAGGGAGAGATAATGAGAGAGGACGAGGAGGATGGGAAAGGGGGAAAGCGAGAGAGAAGAGGCGGACGGATGGGAAGAAACTTGTGGTTCTGGTCTTTATTGGGGAGTGGACCAGCAGCTTAGGGGCACAATGTGTTCTATCACAGCCTGGTGAGCTGGCTTCTGGGTGTCTACGACACCTGATGCACGACCCGCCACGTTGGAGGTGTTCATTCTGCGTCCTGTGGGGACAGCGGGTGTCTCCCTCCCTCCCTTTGACAGAAGCTACCAGTTGCTGCTGGTTCAGAGTCTTAGCATTCTCTCTGACAGTTTTCCTCTTTCTTTCTTCTTTTCTTTTTTTTTCTTTCTTTTTTTTTCTTTCTTCTTTTTTCTTTCTTTCTTTCTTTTTTTGTCCTTTTTTTTTTTCTCTTCTTTCTCTTCCTCCTCCTTTCCTTTCTATTCTTTCTTTTTTCTCTTCTTTTCTTCTTTTCTCCTCTTCTTTCTCTTCTCTTCTCTCTCTTCTCTCTCCTCTTCCCTCCCCTCCCTCCCCTCCCCTCCTCCTCCCCTCTTTTTCTTTTCTTTTTCCTTTGTTTTCTTTTTTTTTTGGACAGTGTCCTTGTTCCAGGCTAGAGTGAGTGATAGCTGTCAGAAACCGAATCTGGCTCAAGCTCCTCGCTCGCTCCGAGTATCTGGACTACAGGCATGCGACCATGCCGGCTATTTATTCTATGTGTTTTTAGTTGGCAATTAATTCTTTCTATTTTTAGTAGGACAGGTTTGCTCTTGCTCAGCTGCTTGAACTCTGACCGTTGAGCGATCTCGCTCGGCTCCAGAGACGTAGGATGAAGCGTGAGTCACGCGCTGCCTGTACCATTGTCCACTTTCATAAAACAGTGCAGTGGGCTCCCCCTGCGCCCTGCCCTCTCCTGATTTGTACCCCGAGTGGCGCTGTGCGGAGATGGTGCAAACTCTGTGTGTTGAGTTTGGGGGTCCTATTTAAAATCCTGCTCACTCGGGGCCCTCCCTTGCCTCATGTCTTGTCCAGTCGCCTCTCTGTGAAGACACATCCGACTGGGCTTTGACAGGGCAAGAGCAGGCTGAGATAGAGGGACATCTGTGTGACAACCACACCCTTTGGGCTCGAGGAACAGAGCTTGGGGCGTGCCTGCCTGCCTGGCTGGCATCTGGCATTTGCACTCGGTGACACTTTTGCCTTGGGGCTCCCTGTCTCCTTGGCTGACACCCCAGACCGTGCATAACTGGGCTCCTCTGTCCCCTCTCTGTGTCTGCCCCCTCTCCAGCTTGTCCCCTCTGGCTGTTTTCTGTCCCCTTTTGTGACATCCAAAGACTCCAAAGCTCTCAGATAGTCACCCTGTCCTTAGTGTGGGCCGAGTGTTCTCCGATTTTCTCCCAGCTTCCTAATAGGATTTAGGGTTTCTTGTCCCACTTTCTAGTGCCGTACTTAAGGCCGAAGCCAGAACAGAACACTCCTCTTACCCCCGTGGGCTGATCCTCCCCATGCCCGCGTGACTTGAGTCCCCTGCAGTGTGTGCGACTGTGTGTGGCTGCACCCCTGCAAGACGATTTCTCTGAGCGCTGAGTGGAATTCATACCATAGAAGGTGCTAGACGTGGGGGCAGTAGACAGCCTCGGATGAACTAGCTCCTTCAATGAGGCTCAAAAATGCCAATTATCACTGCCGAGCAATCCGGGAAATGGGTGTGTGTCTGATCATCTCTGGGGACTTTGCATAAGCACTTTTATCACTTGTCACTTAGTGGGGGAGTCACGCTTTCTTACCAGGCTGGGGAACAACGTGGAGCCCAGTCTTGCTGGGTGTGAGCTGCAAGAATTGGGGTGCACGGGGCGTGCTCCCCAAGACAAAGGCACCCCGGGCATGGAAATGCTGCTCTTACTGGCATGTATAGGACCAGAAATCTCTACTCCGGTGCTTTGACTATTGTTCATGCAGTGATTATTTTTCTATAGTGAATAATGATTTCTTTTTTGGAGTTTTGTCTTTGTTTTACTTGAACTGTTAATTCCCTTGCAGCGCAAAAAGAAACAAGGAATGGGTTTTTCACGGTTTCTCTGGTAGGCTGGGTTTTCAAGGTGAGGATGTTATATCTTATTTATTTATTTTTTTTGAGACAGAATCTCACTGTGTTGCCCAGGCTAGAGTGAGTGCCGTGGTGTCAGCCTAGCTCACAGCAACCTCAAACTGCTGGGCTCAAGCAATCCTCCTGCCTCAGCCTCCCAAGTAGCTGGGACTACAGGCATGCGCCACCATGCCTGGCTACTTTTTTCTATATGTTTCTAGTTGGCCAAATAATTTCTTTCTATTTTTAGTAGAGACAGGGGTCTCCCTCTTGCTCAGGTTGGTCTCGAACTCCTGACCTTGAGTGATCCTCCTGCCTCAGCCTCCCAGAATGCTGGGATTACAGGCGTGAGCCACCACACTCAGCCTTTTTTTTGTTTTTTTTTCACTGTGTTGCTGGGGCTAGAGTGCTGTGGCATCAGCCTAGCTCACAGCAACCTCAAACTCCTGGGCTCAAGCGATCCTCCTGCCTCAGCCTCCTGAGTAACTGGGACCTTAGGCACGTGCCACCATGCCTAATTTTTTTCTATTTATTTTTATTTTTTTTGTTGTTTGGCTAATTGCTTTCTATTTAGTTGTTTGGCTAATTGCTTTCTATTTATAGTAGAGATGGGGTCTCGCTCTTGCTCAGGCTGGTCTCGAACTTCTGAGCTCAAGCAATCCTCCCTTCTCAGCCTCCCAGAGTGCTAGGATTCCAGGCGTGAGCCAACGTGCCCGGCCAGGATATTATATCTTTACAGGAACTAAGAGTCACTACCTGCAGAGTATCCTGAGGGCGAGGAGGGCATCCTAAAGCTTGGGTGAGCTCATCGTAGAGCCTCTGCAAGTTTTCCTTCTAGAGCAAGCACAAGCTCCAGCCTCGGAGATTTTATTCTTTTGTTTAAGTAAAGGAAAACAATTTCCTCATAGGGCAGGGGGAATTGCAGCTTTGGCATCTCTTCAGAGCAGCCATACATAAAAGTAGGAAACTCATTCTTTGGGGACATGGGGAAGAAAATGCTCTCAATACTCCTGAGATTGGCCCTGAAGCTGCAGCTTGATTTTCCCTAGTCCCTGATTTTTGGCTAGTCTCTTTAGCGACATGTGTGACCCCTTTGGAAAGCTGGGGGCCTCAAAGAGGCTGATTGGATCTCTGAACTCAGCTAAGCCAGGAGATGTCAAGCATCAAGATCATTCCTTGTGACAAGCATCAGCTGCCCAGGCAGGACAGCAAAAGGTGGAGAAGTAATGCAGGCTTACCTTGTCCCTGGGAAAGAAAGGGTTATGGCCTCTGAGCCCCTAAATCAGTTGAACTGACGCTTGAAGAGAAGAAAACACAAAATAAACTCAAACAGAGAAAATAAGAACAAGACCCTTGGGACAAGGATGACATTGGCCTGTCTCCGAATTCCCACCTACTTATCCATGGAAGCTTGGCTTCTCTGAAGACCAGAAGGTCATGATCTCTGGAGCCGAAAGCAAGATAATCCAATTCCAGAAAGTTTCTGGATAATATATATATATATTTTAAATGAGCAAGCAGCTTTTTAACCTACACAATAGCATGGAGGTACAACAATTCCATAAATATTCGACAGTGTAAGCGCTCGAGACCTTTTCCCAGTGGCATGTCACACGCTCAGGAGATGATCAAAGAACAGATCTTTCTGGAAAATACTGATCAGGTAAAATTGGGATGGCCGGAGGTTTAATTCCTAATAATTAGTGCTCATCAAGAGAAAAATGTCATCTTATCATCGTCAACTTTAATACCCATTCCTGTAATTAGAGCACTAACTTCTACTACTGCCTAGTTGAATTTATTTTTTAAAGGCCAAATGCTTATGGAAAATGGTATAAAAGTTGAGAAGGGTCTGCTGTCATACTAACTAAATCAACTTTCAGCATTGTGTGCCATTAAGTAAGTAAAAGCATGGAATGGACCAATTCATTCGGGCCCACCATGAACTAAGTGCTGTGTTGGATGACTCCAGACATAGAAAGAAGATAGGGTTGGACCCCTACTTGATAAGGATTTAAAATCCAGGAAGTGTAGACAGACAAGTAGACAACAAATGATAATATGGGTGGAGCGAAACTGGCCCCATGGTAGAAATACAAATATAAAGAATATTCTTACTGAGTAAGTTAGAACTGAATTCAAGGAAGAGGAAAAGGACTTTCAAAAGGTAAAGATTGGCCGGGCGTAGTGGCTCACGCCTGTCATCCTAGCACTCTGGGAGGCCAAGGCGGGAGGATCGCTCAAGGTCAGGAGTTCGAAACCAGCCTGAGCAAGAGCGAGACCCCGTCTCTACTATAAATAGAAAGAAATTAATTGGCCAACTAATATATATATATATATACACACACAGATATATATAAAGTCAAAGATGGTGGGTGGGGGTAGGTAAGGAGATTTCAGAAAAAGGGATCAAAGAGGTGGGAAAGGTTCGTGTGCCATTTGCCGAAACAATAGTAATACAATAGTCCTGGCTTAGCCATGAGGGAGGTTTTCCAAGACCCCCAGTGGATGCCTGAAAGCCCAGTTAGCACTCATGTCTGCATGGTTTACACGATGTGTTTTTGTATACATACACACCTCTGATAAAGTTTACTTTGTAAATTAGGCACAGTAAGAGACTAACAATCGTAACTAATAATAAAGTAGAGCTGTTATAACAATATGCCAGCATCACTACTCTTGTGCCTTGGGGCCATTATGAACACAAGGACGGTGACACCAAAACAGGTGGCTGCTGAGTGACTCACGGGGCAGGCAGCCTGTACAAGTGTGGACGCCCCACACAAAATGACAATTCACACCCTGGGCTGGATGAAGTGGGACAGTGTGAGTTTTCATCACGATACTCAGAAGAGCGCGCAATTTCAGACGTATGCATTGTTATTTCTGGAATTTTCCATTTAATATTTTCAGACCGCAGTTGACCTTGGGTAACCGAAACTGAGAAAAGAGAAACTGGGGATGGGGGGGGGACTATTATACTTTATATTGGTATTGGGCTTTTATACCCATGATTTCCTTTTGATTTTCCCAACAAGCTTCTGGGCTAAGCTAGAGTCCTTTGACAGATAAAGACATTGAGGTTCACTGAGGTTAAGCGTTATGGGCAAGGTCACGCAGTCTGGGAGCAGGGTGGCCAGAACACAAATCTAGATTTTCTGAGTCCAAACCCACAGCTTTCCCCATGCAACTGTGGGGAATCCAGTCGGGCTGGGGTGTTGTGTCTCATTTTGCTTTACTGGAGTGTGAGTTGTTTGGAAAGAAGGAAATGGAATCTTGAGAACTGGAGGCCAGACTAGACCGCAGAGTTTTCAATGTCAAGCCAAGGAGATTAGTTGTGTCTACAAGTTATCAAGATGGAAAACAAGAGTGTGGAAGCATTCATATATTTTGGGGAAGAGTTCACACAATTGCTGGAATCGTAAGCAGGAGTCATGGCTTACCATTGCATACCCTGGCCTGAAACACGTCTACGTGTTATCTGATTTGTCTGGGTGAGCCATTTGGGCTTGTAACCCCCAACCGGCCAGGATCATCCTCCTTGGACTGAATGCTGGGTGGGTGGACGTGAACTCCATCTTGGCCACATGGCTCGTGTCCTACTACCACCTTAGAATAACACGATCTGGGAACTCCAGCCCTTTTCATTGGATTTTAATGTTTTCAATTAGTGTTTAACATGAAAATCAATATTTGAGAATATTCTTCGTGTTTCATCTGGCAAATCATTACAAAGATGCCATATGCATAGAAATTACCTTCTATGGCAGGAATTGATTTTAAGAATCAATTTTAACACTTTGTAGCCACTCCTAGACAGAATCAGCAATTCTTATATGAGTGAAAGCGTTTTTTTCCCTGGGATTAGATATGGGTTTATTTTTTAGTTTTTTGAGACAGAGTCTTGCTTTGTTGCCCAGGCTAGAGTGAGTGCTGTGGCCTCAGCCTAGCTCACAGCAACCTCAAACTCCTGGGCTCAAGTGATCCTCCTGCCTCAGCCTCCCGAGTAGCTGGGACTACAGGCATGCACCACCATGCCCGGCTAATTTTTTCTGTATATATTAGTTGGCCAATTAATTTTTTTTCTATTTATACTAGCTGGGACTACAGGCATGCACCACCATGCCCGGCTAATTTTTTTCTATATATTTTTAGTTGGCCAATTAATTTCATTCTATTTATAGTAGAGACGGGGTCTTGCTCTTGCTCAGGCTGGTCTCGAACTCCTGACCTCGAGCGATCCACCCGCCTCGGCCTCCCAGAGTGCTAGGATTACAGGCGTGAGCCACTGCACCCGGCCCTTTGTGCTGTTTAAACGGTAGCCGGCTGATTGAGAACAGATCACGCTTTTGCTGTGTTATTAATGAAGTGCAAGGACATGAATTCGTGTCATTCGAATTCCTTTTCTGCCATCATCTGGGAATGAGCTTAGGCAAATATTTAACACCCGAGGTCCCATCTATGAGATTTGGACAAGCTGGATCTTAGGGCCCTGCCAAGTCTAAAGGTCATTGGCTATACAATAATTGAAGAATATGAAAATATTAATAGGGAAAGATTTATTTGCTGCACATGGGAAATCTCTGTACGTTCTCTTGTCGCCCAACCTGCTAAAGCCTGTCTCTTAGTGACAGCTTTTGCCCTTGCATTATGGAATCAGCAGTTCTTCGTTCATGTTGGGAAACAGATTTAAGTTGATGTTGAAAAACTTCAATCCTCATTTAAATATTTTTCACATCTTTGTACGACTGGGGCTTGTGCTTTGCTGGGTGTTTCTTTTGCATCTCTCCTTTCCAACGTAATACTGTTGCTCGTCAACTTAGAGTTGCACTTCTGCACTTTTTTTTTTTTTTTTTTTTTGAGACAGAGTCTCGCTTGTCGCCCAGGCTAGAGTGAGTGCCATGTGTCAGCCTAGCTCACAGCAACCTCAAACTCCTGGGCTCAAGCGATCCTCCTGCCTCAGCCTCCTGAGTAGCTGGGACTACAGGCATGTGCCACCATGCCCGGCTAATTTTTTCTATATATATATTAGTTGGCCAATTAATATCTTTCTGTTTATAGTAGAGACAGTGTCTCGCTCTTGCTCAGGCTGGTCTCGAACTCCTGATCTCGAGCAATCCGCCCGCCTCGGCCTCCCAGAGTGCTAGGATTACAGGCTGATCCATCGTGCCTGGCCTAGATATGTTTTAGATTTACATCCTCATCTTGAGAAAAACTTTGTAACTATCAGAAAAGGGATAAGGTCTTGAATGAATATATTTACTAAACTCTGAAATCTAGAATAGATTGGCCCTGAGTATCTTCCCAGCCTTGTTTCTTACCATATCCTTCCAGATCTCTGAGCTCTGGCCATAATGAACTTCCTGTAGCTCCTCTCTAGGTCCTAACATTTGCACATGCCATTCCTTTTTCTAGAACATTCCCACCATTTCCCACCCCTCCCCACGAGTGCCTGGTTAACCCGTAGATATCCTTCAGGGCTCAGCTGAGTCACTTCACCTCTTGTTTGACAAACCTCCCTTGACTCTTCCTTGCCCCCCTCACTCCTCATTCCTGTCCCCACCCCCACTTAGAATGGGGCCTCCTAGGGCTTTTTTTGTTTTGTTTTGTTTTTGAGACAGGGTTTTGCTCTGTCACCCAGGCTAGAGTGCAGTGGCATCGAAATAGCTCACTGCAACCTCAAATTCCTGGGCTCACGTGATCCTCCTGCCTCAGCCTCCCTAGTAGCTGGGGCTACAGGCATGCGCCACCATGCCCGGCTAATTTTGTTCTATATATTTTTAGTTGTCTGGCTCATTTATTTCTATTTTTAGTAGAGACAGGGTCTTGTTCTTGCTCAGGCTGGTTTCGAACTCCTGACCTTGAGTGGATTTCTCCCGCCTCGGCCTCCCAGAGAGCTAGGATTACAGGCATGAGCCACCGCACCCGGCCTGTTGTTAATTATTAAAAAGACCTTCAGAGGCTCTGGACTATGCCAGGCATCTTTAGCCGTGAGTACTATTACGAGGGGACATTTTAGCTTAGAAAAGGTCAAAGTGCAGGGATTTTGATGAACTGTCACCTATTTAAAAACTGCTCCTCAGCTGTTCATAGGTACAACTAAGTCAATGTTTAGGTATGCCCTTTTTATGTTCCTCACTCAGCCACTCAACGAGAGCAATCAAATGACTAGAGTTGCTGATTGTAAATTTTTATACTTACACTAACATGGATCATATGTTAAAAATCCATAGAAAAGAAGCAATCCCACTTCAAAGCTGAGATAAAACCCAGGAGACAAAAGATAGAGACTGGCTCTGTAGCAAAATATTTCCGTATTAGTTCATTTATAAGATTCAAAAATCCAGGGGCACTAGTCAGATATTTTCAGTGGGAGAAACCAGTGTGAAGTTTGGGGCAACTATTTAAAAGTGCAAAGCTGGGCATGGTGGCTCACGCCTGTAATCCTAGCACTCTGGGAGGCTGAGGCGGGTGGATTGCTCCAGGTCAGGAGTTCGAGACCAGCCTGAGCAAGAGCGAGACCCCGTCTCTACTATAAATAGAAAGAAATTAATTGGCCAACTAATATATATATAAAATTAGCTGGGCATGGTGGTGCATGCCTGTAGTCCCAGCTACTCGGGAGGCTGAGGCAGCAGGATCGCTTGAGCCCAGGAGTTTGAGGTTGCTGTGAGCTAGGCTGACACATGGCACTCACTCTAGCCTGGGTGACAAGCGAGACTCTGTCTCAAAAAAAAAAAAAAAAAAAAAAGTGCAGAAGTGCAACTCTAAGTTGACGAGCAACAGTATTACGTTGGAAAGGAGAGATGCAAAAGAAACACCCAGCAAAGCACAAGCCCCAGTCGTACAAAGATGTGAAAAATATTTAAATGAGGATTGAAGTTTTTCAACATCAACTTAAATCTGTTTCCCAACATGAACGAAGAACTGCTGATTCCATAATGCAAGGGCAAAAGCTGTCACTAAGAGACAGGCTTTAGCAGGTTGGGCGACAAGAGAACGTACAGAGATTTCCCATGTGCAGCAAATAAATCTTTCCCTATTAATATTTTCATGTTCTTCAATTATTGTATAGCCAATGACCTTTAGACTTGGCAGGGCCCTAAGATCCAGCTTGTCCAAATCTCATAGATGGGACCTCGGGCGTTAAATATTTGCCTAAGCTCATTCCCAGATGATGGCAGAAAAGGAATTCGAATGACACGAATTCATGTCCTTGCGCTTTATTAATAACACAGCAAAAGCGTGATCTGTTCTCAATCAGCCGGCTACCGTTTAAACAGCACAAAGAGCCGGGTGCAGTGGCTCACGCCTGTAATCCTAGCACTCTGGGAGGCCGAGGCGGGTGGATCGCTCGAGGTCAGGAGTTCGAGACCAGCCTGAGCAAGAGCAAGACCCCGTCTCTACTATAAATAGAATGAAATTAATTGGCCAACTAAAAATATATAGAAAAAAATTAGCCGGGCATGGTGGTGCATGCCTGTAGTCCCAGCTACTGGGGAGGCTGAGGTAGGAGGATCGCTTGAGGCCAGGAGTTTGAGGTTGCTGTGAGCTAGGCTGACGACATGGCACTCACTCTAGCCTGGGCAACAAAGCAAGACTCTGTCTCAAAAAATAAATAAATAAATAAATGAAGCAGAGAGATCAGAAAGGCGCTGAGAAAAGCCACAAGGCATCCACAGCTCCACCTCCTAGGCATATGGTCAGTAGTTTAGTTGTGCAAGTATTTCCAACGTGCATGAATGAAGAAGATAGGGCTGGCTCCAGGAAAGCAATTCCCCCAATTCCCTGGAGCCGTGGAATTGCAAAAGTGCAGCCTGCTCTGGAATTTGGGACCAGCAGAGACGGAACTGGGTAGAACTCCCCGTGTGACCTCAGCCCCCGCAGTGAGGGTCCCGGGTGCCAGCTCGCCCACGGGCTGTGGCTGAGCCAGAAAAAAACAAAAAGAAAAAAAAAAAAATCCTCTCCCAACACACACGTAAGCAAAAACTGTCTTCCTGTGCTCTCTGCCAAGTGGAACGAACTGGAGCAAAGGACACGAGCTGGGGACCCTGATTTGTCCATCAGGACAAATAAACTCAGTCTACACAAGCGAGGAGGGCAATTTATGCAGCAAACACACAAGTTTGGTTTTGCGAAGAGGCTCTGGAGAGGACGAAGATGCCATCCCTGGAATCTGATTCCACCATGAAAAGAGAAAAGGGCTCACTCTTACAGCAGGGAGTGCCGAAAATGCCACCAGACACACACACACCCTGCGGTGGCAGCTCCAGAGGCTGGCCCGCCAAGATGTCGCCCTCCTCCTCCCGCTCTGCAGAAATGTGGAGTCTGGGTTCCGAGCCAGCTCCCTGCTGAGCCAAAGGAGCATCTGCACAGGGTCTGGTGACACTGTCGCATTTCAGCAGTGGCAAACAGCGCTCTGAATAACGTATCCCCAGGAGTGCTGAGCCCCTGGGCTGGGCTGGGACATCCAGCCTTGTGCCCTGCCCAAAGCCACTTTCCTCATCCGCATGACTTCTCTTGTGGGCCCCTGGCCTCATTCTCAGGAACTCTCTGGCACTTGTTTCAGCAGCTTACTCCCTGCCCATTTCCTCTCTCTGCTCCACAGTGGGACCCCCCCGCTGGCCTGCCACCTGTCCCCCTGGCTCCCAGCCCACACACCAACCACAGATGTGAGTTTGTGTTCGCACCACATACACTCTCTCTCTCTCGCTCGCTCTTTCTTTCTCCCCCAGCACCACGAGAGTATTCAGTCCATGTCCTGCTCGTCTTTCTGCTGTGTAGATGTCCCACCCCCTTGTCAAGCTCCCTCCTTTTAGGGGGAGATTAATCCTTCTCCCCTTGAGTGTGTGCTGGACTTAGTGACTTGCTCTAGTGGCTCACGTGAATGGAATGTGGTGGGAGAGGCAATGTGTGACTTCTGAGACAAGGTCCTAAAAGGCTCTGCAGCCTTCTTCTTGCTTTTTCTTAGATTGCTTGCGCTGGGAGAAGCCAGCTGCCATGTTGTTAGGATGCTCAAGCAGCACAGTGGCGAGGTCCACGTGATGAGGAACTAGGTTCTCATGGCAACAGCCGAGCGAGTGAGAGTCAATGTGGAAGGTGACCAAAGTCCCTGCTGCTGTCTATACTGCAGCCTCAAGAGCCTCATGAGCTCTACCCCACGTTTTTTTTTTTTTTTTTTTTTACCCTACGTTTTTGACCCAGGCAAACTGTGTGAGATAATAAATACTTATTGTTGTTTTAGGTTACTAAGTTTTGGACTATCATGTAGCAATAAATAACTGATACAACATCTTTGAATTTCTCTATCATCAGCTAGAGTTCTCCATGAATTAATAATCATAATCTTCTTTTGGAGAATGAGTTTTTTGTTTGTTTGTTTGTTTGTTTTACTTTGGTTTTGGCCATAAAGTCCTGTCCTCAAGGGTCAGGATAAAAAACCAAAAACAAAACAAAGCGTAAGCAGCACATCTTTATATAGGCTCCTTGTGGATGGACATTCATTAATTTGGGATCCTCAGGGCTCAGTCCCAAGGAGAAGTCTGCAATGATAACATATATTTTCAAGTGCTGTTCTTAACATGTTCTTTGTAGCTGCTATCCTAGAATCTTTTATGTCACTTCATCATTATATAAAAAAGGATAGGAACTTACGTCTCCCCGGGATCCCCAAAACATAAGCCTTAACTGTGAGCAACTGTAACATTCGACACCTTGTAGAAGAAGCAAGGGATTTTTCTTCTTGTTAGTCTTGCATTTATAATTTCAGAACTAGTAAGTGAGATTAATCTGTCCTATGCTATAACTCAGATGAACCTGGAGGACGTTATGCTAAGACAATCAAGCCAGTCACAGAAGGGCAAATATTACATGATCTGATTTGTACATGGCATCTCAAGTAGTCAAAGTCACAAATAGCAGAAAATAGAATGGGGGGTGCCAGAGGCGAGGGTAAGGGGGAAATGAGGGGGTGCTTTGCAATGGGTGTAGAGTTTAGTCATGCAAGATGAGAAAGTTCTGGAGCTGTGCTATACAACAACATACATATACTTAACGATACTGTGCTGCACACTTTAAAATTTGTTAAGAGGATAGATGGCATGTTCTGTGTTTTTTATTACAATATAGAAAAAAAAAAACAGCAGGTGAGATTAAAATGACCTTATTCCAAGATTCAAAGCAGAGATTTCTTTTTTTTGCGAGATTCCAGCACATTTCCAATAGACCACTGAGTATCATACTGTCTGAAAACTCCTCAAGCCTGAAAAAAAATTTTTTTACTTGTTTTTCATAAAATACAAAAAATGTTGCTCTCTTCTTCCTGGAGAATAATAGACAAGGTGCAAAAAGGGGTGGATGTCATATAAACCAAACATAAAAAGAGGATGTTGCAATTGCAAAAAGTTTGGGAATCACTGATCTGGACATATACTGAAGTTTCAAAACAAGTGGGCTTCAAAAACAATATCTGAGCATTTGAAAAGCTAACCTCTAAGCTGGGCACAGTGGCTCACGCCTGTAATCCTAGCACTCCGGGAGGCCGAGGTGGGAGGATTGCTTCAGGGGTCCTCAAACTACAGCCTGCGGGCCATATGTGGCCCACCGAGGACATTTATCCGGCCTACCCGGTGTTTTTGCCACCGCTGCCTGTCCTGCTTAGCAGCCGACTCGTCCCGGGCCCACAGTGCGCATGTGTGGAATGTGAGCTGCCCTCTCCAACGGTCTGAGGGACGGTGACCTGCCCCCTGTTTAAAAAGTTTGAGGACCCCCTGGCTTAAGGTCAGGAGTTCGAGACCAGCCTGAGCAAAGAGTGAGACTCTGTCTCTATTAAAAATAGAAAAAATTAGCTGGTGCATGCCTATAGTCCCAGGTACCGGGGAGGCTGAGGGAGGAGGATCGCTTGAGTCCAGGAGTTCAAGGTTGCTGTGAGCTAGGCTGACGACACTGCATTCTAGCCCAAGGGACAGTCTCAAGATAAATAAATAAATAAATAAATAAATAAATAAATAAATAAATAAAATAAAATAAAATAAAATAAAATAAAAGAAAGAAAAGCTGAGCTCGAAAGGACTGGCGTCACCAGGTTACTATCTAATTCTTTCTCCCGGTGGCAAAGACGTGTAGACACAACACCCAAGGGAACTGGATTAAATAGCCGCCAGTGAAGACTGAACTAAGCAATGAGCTAAGGCACAGATAAGAGGGCCTGCGCAACACATGGCAATGGCAGAAAAAACACACAGGACTGAGGTACTTGCCATGTGACAGTCCATGATCCGGACACAAAACGAAGAACACAGACACAGCAAGAGTGTGTCATACCATTTTCCACAGAAAGAAGGAAATAAAGTGTCAGAAGATGGGCAATGGCACACGAAAGGCTGAATTGTCACAGTGCATGTCCATAATTCTTAGTGCCACGCAGTAAACCAGGGACAGGATTAGCTGAGGGCACTTAGCAAGTATAAGGAAACACTGGATATACAAACAGAAGGCGACAACTAATGTGTAAATTTAGAGCATGCCCTAATGCTCTCGAAGTTGACTGACAGCCGGAGCACGCTTTCTCTTCTGTCTTTCCTCAACTTGCCACTTTCGTACATCAAAAACTAGTTCTAGGCGGCGCGTGGTCTGCCTTGTAATCCAGCTCCTGGGGAGCCCGAGCGGGAGGATCGCTAGAGGTCAGGAGTTCGAAAACCAGCCATGAGCAAGAGCGAGACCCCGTCTCTACTAAAAAAAAAATAGAAAGAAATTAGCTGCAACTAAAAAAAAAAAAAAAAATAATATATATAATATATATATATATAATAAATCATGATGTAATATATTCAGCTCCGGGCATGGTGGCGCATGCCTGTATCCCAGCTACTTGGGAGGCTGAGGCAAGGAGGATCACTTGAGCCCAGGAGTTTGGTTGCTGTGAGCTATCTGACGCGCAGCACTCTAGCCCAGGTGACAGAGTGAACTCTGTCCAACAAAAAAACAAAAAAAACAAAACAAAACAAAACAAAACAAAACAAAACAAAACACTAGTTCTATGAAGCTTTCTGTAACTACTTTTGGAGGCCAGCCTCTTTTCGGAAGGTCAGAGAAATCCCAAAGCTACAAGGAAGCCCTTTGGGCCAAGACTGGAGAGGGGCTCGGAGTCCCTCATCAAGACACAAGGAGCAGGGCGGGATGGTCACGCCTGTATCCTAGCACTCTGGGAGGCCTAGGCGGGGGAATTGCTTTGAGTCGGGGAGTTCGAGCACAGCTGAGCAAGGTGAAACCATCTCTACTATAAATAAGAAGAATTAGTTGGCAAAAAAAAAAAGACACAAGGAGAGGTCTGAGCTGGGAAACTGAGGCACCGGGCGGGCTCTGTCGGGCCTGCCACTCTTGGGCCTCCCCTGGTGTCGCTTCACGACAGGATCTCACCAGAAATCCCCTGACTTGCCCAGGAAGGAAACTCAGGAAGGGGGAAGCTCTGCTGCCTGTCGTGGGCCACGTGTGGGACCGGGGGCAGCAGAGAACAGAGACAGCAAATCAGCAGAGGGAAGCTGGGCAGGAGCCACACGCCGGGCCACAGTGGGACCTTCCAGTTACTGAGGCTTCTACCTTCCTAGGCTGTTGAGGGTCTCTCACTCACAACAACAATGACAAAAACGGAAGGTCCCCACGGGAGCCTCAACCCTCTTCAGGCTTCTTTTGGGAATACTGGGTGACTCTTTCCCTCTTTCTTCTAGAAGTTTCCCCAGACCAGGACCCTTTTTCCCTCAAAATGTTGACAGGACCCACTGTACAATGTTGTCTTATTAAGAAATTAACTTTTTAATAATGAAGGATGGCTGCCGGCTTAAATAGAAGTCAGTCTAATGTTTGACGGAGCCTTTTCTATCTGTTTCCTCTCTCCTACCCTCTCACCTCCCAACTTAAAGAAAAAGTCTGGGGCCGGGCGCGGAGGCTCACGCCTGTATCGCTAGCACTCTGGGGAGCCGAGGTGGGAGGATAGCCGTAGTCAGGAGTCGAAACCTAGCCTGAGCAAGAGTAAACCCCCATCTCACATAAATAGAAAGAAATTAATTGGCCAACAATCTATATATATGGAAAAAATATCTGGGCAGGGCCAATGCCTGTGCCCAGTACTTGGAGCTGAGCAGGAGGATGCTTGAGCCCAGGAGTTGAGGTGTGTGTGAGCTAGCGATGCACGGCACCACTCTAGCCTGGGCAACAAGTGGACATCTGTTCAAAAAAAAAAAAACAAAGAAAGTAAATATAAAAACTATTCAAAAGACCTTAGAGAACCCCTGTACATTTCAGATTGAGATTCTTTTCGAATCCCACAGGTCAACTTTGTTAGTAGATTCTAATGCCCAAAAAAATAATAAAAGAAAAAGTCTGACTGTTTTATTCCATCAACACAGATTCTGTTTATCTATGCACTTCCATATGGCTAACACATCCAAAAAAAAAAAGTATATTTCCTGCTGAAAATCACATTTAACAAATTCCTTTGGGGACGGAAAAAGTGCAAACCATTGAAAAAGATTAGTATGGGGATGAAAATCCATCCAACCTCACCTCCTGCATTATCCTCCAGTTAAATGAGGTGGACGCCCCAGGCCACATTTATAATGATGGAACATTCTCGATCTCTTACTGCAGGCGGGAACCAGGATTGTTGTCAAATCAAACAGCCAAAAGCAAAAC
>NW_017968520.1:2886414-2904874 GCF_000165445.2 Microcebus murinus
ACCGTTTCTGATATATTTGGGGAATGAAACACTAGCTTGGTATTTGCAAAGAATGCTCCTCCTGCTACGGCCTTTGCAAAGCCACTTCTAGTCCACGCTGTCGCCGAGTACACGTGCATCTCAGCGAATCAGGCCAGCCTGCACGTGCATTAGAAGCATTAGTCAGTGGAAGGCCTATTTGGGGCCTTCACATCTAGTGTGTCTCGTGTCTTCCTTCGTCTGTCCCGACAGATGCAAGTTTGCATTGGGGCTGGCGTTGCAGCTGGTTCCTGACCCCTTAGGCTTAGTAGGCTAAGCAGCCCTGGTTCTTGGCCCTGGCCATGTTGCAATGCATACAAGGGGAGACGGCCTCTCTTTATTTTTCCCTGGTGGTCTCTGTGTGGGTGGGGGTTCCTCTAATAGCACCCACAGGGCCATCAGGCCCCCAGCGCTCAGCCCAGCAGAAGGGGCTGGCCTGGCTCAGTATCGGACCAGGGCTAGGGGACCCAGGCTGGTCTTGCTGTGGCCTGCTTGGGCCTGGGGGACAGCAGCGGACTCAGGAAGGCAGCTCCACAAAAGCTTTCAAAGCTTTGGGTCTGCTTTGAAGGGCTTATCTCGAACAGATTGTTTTTGTTTTTTTTCCTAAGGATTGGGAACCTGGGCTGGGAGAAGGGGGCCGGTTATAAGCAATGCCCTGGAACTGTCCAAGATCTCTCTGGCTCACGAGGTCAGAGTCGGATGGGCCTTTTGGGCAGCACGCTAAGCTTCCACAAACACACAGGAACTGGCCAGGGTACAAGCCACCCCGGACACGAATGCCACTGTCACCACCACGGCCAACTCCACAGCCACCAAGCATCTGTGCAGAACTTTCCAAACTGCGTTCTCTTATTTGACTGCAGCATGGCCTGTGCGGTTGACAGGTGCAATCTGGGGCACGAAGGTGCGAGAAAGGGGAGGGGCAGGCCAGGAGGACACAGAGACCCCACCAAGGCCACCGCCCCTAACCCCAGCACGAGCAAGTCTCCAAACCACCTGCCCCGCCTTCCTCTTGGCAAATTAATGCACCTCTAATCCAGAACAAAACCATGTCATTATCTCTCTGCCCCTCCGTACCTTCCTCTCTCCCACCTGCCTGCGAAAGTTAAAAAGTAAAAACAAGCCCCAGGTGGCATCTGGTTTCTGCTTTGTCCCCATCCCTCTCCTCTAGCTCTTAAAGTTAAGGGACGAGCCAGCACCCCTTGCTTCTGTCCTATGCATGCCATTCCAGCAACCAAGCCTTTTTAATTCATCATTTTATTATTATTATTCATATTATATTTATTTATTTTTGAGACAGAGATACTCTGTTTGCCCATGGCTAGAGTGAGTGCCGTGGCGGTCAGCTAGCTCCACAGGCACCTCAAACTCCTGGTCGCAACTCTTCCTGCCTCAGCCTCCCAAGTAGTTGGACTACAGGCATGCGCCCCATGCCGCTAATTTTTCATATATATTAGTTGGGCCATTAATTTCTTTCTATTGATAGTATAGACGGGGTCTCGTCTTGCTCAGGTGGTTTTTGAACTCTGACTCGGCACCGCCCGCCTCGCCTCCCAGATGAGGATTAAGGGTGGCCACCGACACCCGGCTTTATATTATTTTTTGAGACAGAGTCTCACTGTTGCCCGCAGAGTGCGGTGGCATCAGCCTAGCTCACAGCAACCTCAACTCCTGGGCTCCAGCGATCTCCTGCCTCAGCCTCCCAGTAGCTGGGACTACAGCATGCGCCACCATGCCCGCTAATTTTTTTCTATCTATTTTTAGTTGGCCAATTAATTTCTATTTTTTTTTTTTTTTTAGTATAGACGGGGTCTCGCTTTTGCTCAGGCTGGTTTCGAACTCCCGACCTTGAGCCATCCACCCACCTCGGCCTCCCAGAGTGCTAGGATTCCAGGCGTGAGCCATCGCGCCCGGCCTTATTCATTTATTTTTAATAGACCACCGGGACCTTGGACCGAGCTCTTTTTAAATACCTTTTCAGACAGCTTGCTTCTTTTTAAGTCTCTCCATTAAAAGAAAAAAAAACTACAGCTCCCAACTAAAAAACAGCCACCAGCACCCAAGTACCTTCATGCTTCAGGAATTTAAATTGCACTTCATTTGGCAGAATCTGTGTTAAAACAATATACCATTATCTACTTCGCCTGCACTCGACACCCTCAGGGTAGAGTTGCATTTTATAGGAGTTACTAAATCTGGTTGGAACTCAACAAGAAACAGCGTCATGGGGGAAATTGGTGCGGACTGGACCCTGGACTGATCACATTTCAAAGCCTAGTGCTTTGCTGAAGGGCATCTTCCTTCAAAACTAAGCAATCCTATTACTCAGAGCCTTGTCTGCACACCATGGCTTTGAAGGAATTTGATAGTTTGCAAATTCAGAGTTGAAAATTAAAAACCCACAAATAAGACCTGAATCCATTTATTCATGGTAAAATGGATATGGCTTTGAAAAGTCTGTCCTCATTAGGATCAGTTCAGTGTCATCTGTGATCTGGGGTAAGGCCACTTAACTAACCTCTTGCCAGTGGTTTCTAATACTAGCTCTGTCTTAAAAGGACTCAGGAGAGACCATAGAATAATGTTAGCTGAAGCGCGTATCTTTTTTCAGGAACGTTTCGTTGTTTTCTTAATCAGTGTTGTTTTGATTTTACCAGGTTTAGAATACCTTCTCCTCCCCTAAAACGGATTAAAATAAATCCTGGCCCCTGCAGGAGTGATCAAAGCTACCCCATTCACAGAGGAATGTCCATTCCTCTAAGCTCAGGGAGGTTTCCTAACTAATGAACTAGAACATTGTCAGATGTCTGGTTGCCAAGTAATATATTAAAGTGCTTTTCTAATGAGATTTCTGCAAGGTAACCATAAAACCATAAAAAGCACACTCAACTTCAGTGAAGCAGAAACATTTAAAAAAAAAAAAAATAACCAAATGCCTCCAAGGAAAAGAACAGGTCAACACAGCAGCTAAAAAAAGCTAGAAAGAATTTGACAAGCAGAAAAATAAAGTCCAAATAATTTTCACATCTGGAAAAAAAAGGTGAACACAAGACAGAGTAACTTAGCAGGTAGGTCATAAAAGAGCCACCTGAATATCTCAATGTCCAACTTTAAATATCTCCTTTTCCACTCATCCTTGTCTGTTTGTAACATGGATCTGTTACATACATAGCTACAAATAGGCCCTCCCATGAAAAGAAGGAACAGCCCTCATTGTTAGAACCTCTGACAATTTAGGAATATTATATAGAAATCTTGAATATCAAGGATCTTGTCTTAATCGGCCTGGACTGCAGTAACAAATACCACGGACTGGGTGGTTTAACCAACTGAACTTTGTTTCTCGCAGTCCTGGAGGACGGGAAGTCCAAGTTCAGGGTGCAAGCGTGGCCGGGTTCTGGCGAGGGCCCACTTCTTGGCTGGTAGACAGCTGCCTTCTTGCTGTGTCCTCCCTGGTTGGAGAGAGACATCCTCCCTCTTTTTCTTATAAGGGCACTAATCCCATTCACGAGGGCCCCACCCTCATGACCTAATCACCCCCAAGGGCTCCACTTCCTAATATTATCACACAGGGAATTAATGCTTCCATGCAGAAATTTTGGGGGGACACATTCAGTTCATAGCAGATGTCTTTTTTTTTTGAAACAAGAGTCTCACTCTGTTGCCCGGGCTAGAGTGCCGTGGCATCAGCCTAGCTCACAGCAACCTCCAACTCCTGGGCTCAAGGGATCCTCCTGCCTCAGCCTCCCGAGTAGCTGGGACTACAGGCATGCGTCACCATGCCCGGCTCATTTTTTTTCCTATATATTTTTAGTTGGCCAATTAATTTCTTTCTATTTTTAGCAGAGACGGGGTCTCACTCTTGCTCAGGCTGGTTTCGAACTCCTGACCTTGAACGATCCACCCGCCTTGGCCTCCCAGAGTGCTAGGATTACAGGCGTGAGCCACTGCATCTGGGCCATAGCAGATGTCTTTATTAGAACCAACACACTGAGGCATTGTCACTTGAAATACAAACAATAGCGAAGTCATGAAGTCTCTACCATGGACTACTCTCGAACAGTTTCTGGAAGTTCTTCCCTTGGCTCCCATCTGTCACTCTACCTTCATAAATATGTAACCATGGAGCTTCCCTGGCATCAGTGAGGCTAAGAACTGACACACTAAAGGATGTTGTGGATCTGAAAATCATCACAGAAGGCCATGTGGGTGTTGAGTTCAAGGAAGACAAGCCCGGGGTGGGGAAACACCTGTTAAATAGTTTCTCCATCTGAAGAACGGATATGTCAGGGAATGCAAGGTCTTGATTTTAGCTACTCCAGAGGGATGCCCTAAGTTCAAAGGATCATTACATATTTAAGGTCAAGGTAACAAAATGTTTGGCAGCAGTTAAAAATGTCCAACAATAGGGGGAGGGGGGAAATGGGCATTTATTGAAACCTTAAAATCTGTGCCCCCATAATATGCCGAAATAAAAAAAAAACATAATAAAAAAAATGCAAAAAAAAAAATGTCCAACAATAAACAGACTTCCATAAAATGCAGTCGTGTGCACCTGAGCAACAGCCAAGACTTGTCATTTTACTCACAATTCATTTCACTCACAATTTCAATCAAATCCAATCAAATGGATTGATTCCAAAGGGAATATTTTTTATGACTTAGCCCTTTGCACTCAGATGTCAAGTGTGACTCGACACGGTTAGTGAAAATTATAGAGATCAAAATGACTCTTTGAATGTGTCAATAATTTGAAATATAAAAAAAAATCCAAATACATAAATTTGTAATGAAAAGAAACTCCAGTTTTTTATTCTACCGCTGTGCTTTGTAAAATCTAGAGTATTTAAAAAATTAAATACTGAGTAGAATAAAGGAACTGAGAAAAAAAGCAAGCGAGTGCAAAATATTATCATTTCTTTTAAACCGCTAGCCTCACTAGTATTGAAAACTGGTTTATTCAAGATCAGTAGGATTAAATTATTGTTCAAAATACGGTGCTCTGGATTTATATGAAGAAACGAAGCAGCATAAGGCATGTATAGTGTATGTTTGCTGCTATGAGATTGCAGAACACATTAAAACAGTCCTCCCTTTGCAGTGGTTCTTCAAAATAAGCACATTTAAGAAAGACAAATAATTGACGGAACAATTGCTCACACACCAAATCCCATGCAAATGCTGGGAGGCAGCCTCAGCTGAATTCTGTACCAAGCTTCAGTCTTGAGGAATGTATTTCAAAATGAAATGCAAAGGGAAAGGAACGGCCATGTGGACATCACCTCTGGCTTCAGAGAGATCTGGGTTCAAATCTAGGAGACCTTGGGTAAGTTACTTAACATTTTGAGCCTCAGCCTTCTCCTCTACAAAATGGGGTAATAGTAATACTTGGGCCTCCTGGGCTTGTTGTAATGCACACACAAGGCTTCCTTTGCTATCTAACACATGTCTACTGCTTAATAAATGACCACTGTCATTTATGATTTCAAAGATTTGTTTTCCAGCTGGGCACAGTGGCTTACACCTGTAATCCTAGCACTCTGGGAGGCCGAAGAGGGAGGATTGCTCAAGGCCAGGAGTTTGAGACCAGCCTGAGCAAGAGCGAGACCCCGTCTCTACTATAAATAGAAAGAAATTAATTGGCCAACTGATATATATAGAAAAAATTAGCCGGGCATGGAGGCGCATGCCTGTAGTCCCAGCTACTTGGGAGGCTGAGGCAGGAGGATTGCTTGAGCCCAGGAGGTTGAGGTTGCTGTGAGCGAGGCTGACGCCATGGCACTCACTCTAGCCTGGCCAACACAGTGAGACTCTGTCTCAAAAAAAAAAAAAAGATTTTTCCTCCTAGTTAAGGAGGAGGCTGGATTAGATGACTATAATGGTTCCCTTCTATCGCCATATTCTATTATCCTGTTCCATGTTACTTTTCCCTCCTTAACTCACTCCTGTATCACCCCCTCCCCCGCCACCCTCCTACACCCCCAACCCCGTGGCCACTGTAACAAAGACCACAGCAAAACCTGTTCACTGACTGCTGACTATGGGCATTCACATGTGTAATTCATTTAACCCTCTGGACAACCCCATGAAGTTGGTACTGTCTCCCATTTTGCAGAGGGGAAAACTGAGGCACAGGAAAGTTGAGCAACTTGCCCAGAGTCACGAGGCTTGTAAATAGAGCTGGGACTAAAAACTAGGCAGTATGATCCTGGAACCCAGGCTCCTAACCACTATCCTGTATCAATTTATAGGCAACCTAAAGTTCTGCCTCAACAAACCACTCTGCAAGTAAACTACTCGGTGTAGCCGGTGGGAAAGTGGTAAAAGATCCAGTGTTTGCCTTCCATCTCCTCTTCTCGGTCTTCTACGCAGTTCCTATAGCTCTAAATTCTAAGAGCTTCATGCCTGATTACAGAATTCTCTTCCTCCTTTCCACAAACCACCTTACTCTTGATGGGCCAGTAATATAAATATGCATTGCCTATTCACTTGTGTGTTTAGGGTTTTTCTTTTCTTTTTTTTCTTTTTTTTATGAAAATTGGCTCTACCATGTTCCTTTGATCTTTGTGTTTAATGCAGAGTCCTTGCAGGGCTGGCTAATCCAGAGTCCGGAGCACACCCAGGCATTTCAGAAATGCACTTGGACGGTAACTGGGAGATTTCTCTAACAATGGAAAGTTCCCAGCAAAGCTGGCAGGGCTGAAGGGGACCCACTCCTGGCTCCTGCCAATCTGGGAGCTGCCACCTGTGTGGAGCTGGCTCCTGTCCACAGGGTCCCCAATGCTCCTGGCTCAACGCATTGCCTCCTGCTGCGGTTGCTTGTTTCTTCTTGTCCCGACTGTCGTTGTTCAGCACCGAGATAATGAACACCTTCCATTTAGGGTGAGAAGAACGACTTTGCTGTCTACGCAAGTAGCGACCATCCATCCCATCTCCAAAAGCAGCACCCATCTATTTGGCTCAACTCAGAGAAGTTTCTCTTTGCTGTCTTCTTGCTAAATACCATCATCTCTTCAAGCAAAATTTGCACTGTCTCATGATTTCCATGTTTGCTTTTTTAAAAAAAAAGAAAACAAATTGCAGGCGATTGCTTGCATTTTGTGCTGCTAAAATTCACATCCCACTGTACCGTGCTTCATTAGTAAAACCCCTTTATTGCTCACCTCTCAGTACTTCTGGATGAGATGCAAATAAAACCGTTTCAGTTTTCCAGTTGAACAGCCATGGGGGAAAAAAAAAAAAAAGAACAGCGCTTTGCTTATCTTCATGTGACATATTAACATGGTCCTCCTGGCCAAGGTTCTTGAAGGGAGGCACATTTTGAAAACTTAAATAACTGGTAGTATCATTGCCCTGGCACTCCAGGGCCAATGCAAATGCCCAGCTGTAGCCTACAGTTGAATTCTGTACAGAAGCTTCACTCTTGAGGAATGGAACAGCAAATGCAATGCAAAGGGAAAAGAATTTCCCACCTTCTCCAGTAAGATGTAATGCAAAAAAATAAAATAAAATAAAATAAATAATAATAGAGCTCAAGGCAAAGAAAAAGCTAGAAAGTCAAGGTCTATATGAAACCTTCGCAGGTAAATTCTGTCCAGCAATCTCCCCTCCTCTGCTAACATCTGTGTTTTTCCCACCGTCGTTCTCAGGCTATTTGTCTCACTGATAATAATAAATAATAAAGTGATAATAAAAATGACCATTACCCTCACCACCGCCACTAATACTGCCTCTGCCACCATTGACTGAGCTCACTATGCGCCTGGCACAGCGCAGACTCTTTTGCATGTAATCTCAGGTAATCCTGGGATCCAGCGGGGTGGCTATGCTCATCAGCCCATTGTACAGATGAGGAGTCGAGGCTTTGAGAAGTTAGGTTAACAGTGATGGCGCTCAGCTGGGCAGGGTACGGTTGCAGGGTGGGTTTGACTCTAGAACTTGACCTCAATCTTGATTCCTGGAGTTCTGAGTCCTGCCCCCCCACCCCCCCAGGCCCTTTCCACCCCTACAGGCCCGGCCATGCTGCACGGTGGGCATCTGAACGGACGACCACAAGAATAAATGAATCAACAAACAAGGGAATGTACTTTCTCAAGACTCGGTCTTCAAAATAATGTACTTTGGCCAGGCGTGGTGGCTCATGCCTGTAATCCTTGCACTCTGGGAGGCTGAGGAGGGAGGATCACTTGAAGTCTGGAGTTTGAGACCAGCTTGAGCAAGAGTGAGACCCTGTCTCTACTAAAAATAGAAAGAAATTAATTGGCCAACTAAAAAAAATTAAAAAAAATTATATATATATATATATATGTAGGAAAAATGAAATGAGCTGGACATGGTGGCGCATGCCTGTAGTCCCAGCCACTCGGGAGGCTGAGGCAGGAGGATCGCTTGAGCCCAGGAGATTGAGGTTGCTGTGAGCTAGGCTGATGCCACAGCACTCTAGCCTGGGCAACAGAGTGAGATTCTGTCTCAAAAATAATAATAATAATAATAATAATAATAATAATGTACTTTGATCTCAGAAAAGCAAGAAACATCTAAAACTGAGTATGGGAACACTTATGATTTCAAAATGGGATCGTTTCTCCACCTGCCCAAGGTTCAAAGGTGGGGGGCTGACTGTCCTGCTTGTACCCATTTGGTCCTGAGTGCCCCGGGCTGAGGGGTAAGGGCCGAGCCACCTGGGAGCGTTGGTCGTGGAGACACCAAGGGTTTTACTGAAGTTGGTACCAGAACCTTCTCTTCCAATACCGAACCCTCCTCTTCTCATTTACAGGGAGCTTTTGGAGTGACATTTACTTTTCTTCCTTTTTATTTAGAATGGACCAGAGAGAATGTCATCTTACCCACACCCCCCTCCTGCCCCCAGGACGTGTCAGCAGACAAACCCGACAGCCAATGGGGGGGAAGGTGCCCTGCACCACCAAGGAACTCTGGGTCACAAAAACTCTGTTGGTCTAAAGGTCCAAGGAACCTTGACCCTACAAAGGGACGTCTGTCTACCCCTGCCTCGCTCTTCACCCCCTTCCTCCCTGTCCCAGGCCGGTGTTCCCGGAACCCCGGGGGGTGCTGAGCACGTGGAGAGATGCCATCTGGTCCATGTCACCTTTCCTCTCCCGGAAGTCAACACCCACTTCCCCCACCAAGCTTCCCCCTTTTGTCAGCGCAGGAAGTGAGGATCCCAGCCTGGGTACTGAAAGTGGGTGTCTTGAGGGGATACCATCTGGAACATTCCTGGCCTCAGGGTGGGGCCCAGGGAAACCGCCCCCAAGGGCCCAATGTTAATTTAAACCTTGCTGGGTAATCGCTCTGGAATTGCCCAGTTTGTCACAAAGCCTCTTCTTTGGCCCATACCCAGCTATGGGTCCTAAGTAGGAAAGCCTGTTGAGGGCATTAAAAATGACGGTGCTAAAATGCTTAAGAATTAGGACAGGAGGAAGCTGATGTTTAGATTGACCCCCCTCCCACCCCTCCCACTCACACCATAGACCACATATTTTACCCTTGGAAAGGAAAACATTCCTGACCCCTGTTTAAGTGTTTATCAGAAGTTGTCTGGGCTCGCAGAACCTCTGAAGTCACATTCTTTATTAGTCACATCCTTCTTGGTGTGTGGGGTGACCCTCCTGTGAGGCCGGGAGGAATGCTTGGACCTTGTGCAGAAAGCATTTGGTGCTAGAAGCATGAGCCACCACTCGGGGATTTTCACTGAGCCCAAACACGAGCAGAAGCTGAGCAAAGAACCTGAGCTTCCTGATGGTGGCAGGGCTTGAGTTTTGAATATGTCTGAAAAAAGAAAAGTCCTCTTAGTTCTCATCCTGGGGGGGGGGGGCTTGATTTTTTAAAACAAAGCCCCCAGCATGGAGCCTAGATCCAGAAAGGGGAAAGTTCTAGATTCTCAGCACAAAATAAGGGACTCTTAAGAGTTTAATCTTGGCTGTGAAATTGGTCCTGCTTTGGCACCGTAAGCAAATCATTTTGCCTTCCTGGTCCTTGGACATTGATAAATTAGCTCATGCTGGGGATTTTATGGAAGTAGTCTGCATCCAACAGACCTTGCGTCAGCGGGTGAAAGGCACTGTGTGTAGAACCAGCTAGGTAGAGCAACACAAAGTACACCGACTGGCAGGTAGGGTAAAGTGGGTTTTGATACCAGTTCTCAGGACATTTGACTCGGTCCTCAGTTTGTTCATCTCTAAAATGGGAAGGTTGAAAAGTACTGATGGAGGAGGTACTTTTGGGGTCAAGAATCCTTTCTTTCTTTTTTTTTTTTTTTTGGAGACAGAGTCTCACTTTGTTGCCCAGGCTAGAGTGAGTGCCGTGGCATCAGCCTAGCTCACAGCAACCTCAGACTCCTGGGCTCAAGCGATCCTCCTGCCTCAGCCTCCCGAGTAGCTGGGACTACAGGCATGTGCCACCATGCCAGGCTAATTTTATATATATATATATAGTTGTCCAGCTTATGTATAGTAGAGACGGGGGTCTCGCTCTTGCTCAGGCTGGTTTTGAACTCCTGACCTTGAGCGATCCTCCCACCTCGGCCTCCCAGAGTGCTAGGATTACAGGCGTGAGCCACCACGCACGGCCAAGAATCCTTTGTGATTTTTTTGTCTCTCTATTTTAAGTGGAGAAAATAGGTGTAAGCTTCGGCTCAAGGGATATCAGTTACAAAAAGGCTTTCTGGAGACAGAGTCTGAGTTTGCAAAAGATGCTCTGGAATTTTCCTCTCCTGACCTGTATGAGTCCCGAGCTGTGGTCTGAGAGAGCCCTCTTGGTACCCATGTCTTGGAGCTGTCATGTTTGAAGTCTCTTAGACTGGGACGATATAGGGCAGGGGAAGGTAAATGGTGAACTAAAATATCACTCCAGAATCATTCTAGACCTATGAGTCTATACTTTGAATTTTAATTACATTTTTGGTTATTACAAAAAGGGACAGATAATACCTTCACATTTTTACATTGCTAGCAGATCTGGTTACGTTGCATGAGGAATACCAATGATGTAATGGTACAATATTCTTTTAAAATCTTCTGTTGGCATTTAAAAAAATACAAAAGTACATGCTCATTGTAACAATTTAAATAATATGCAAGTATATAAAAAGGCAGTACTGTTGTCTGCTTTAACCCTACGATAATGCTAACCCTCAATAATCTATATTATCTGTTTGTACACATAGTTTTCCATTTTCTTTTTTTTTTTTTTTTTCTATCCCAGTAGGATGAAATCCATTTTCTTTTTTTAATGAAAAATTTCATACCTCCCACCTCTGCCTCCTGAGTAGCTGAGACTACTGGCATGCACCACCACACCTGGCTTAAACTGCCTTTTTTCAAAAATTAACCAATATATCATATATTGCTATTCTTACATCAATACCTGGTGATCAAACTTATTCTTTTCAAGACCTGCAAAATGTTCCCTAACATGGGTGTAACTCTTTAAGAACATTCAGGATGTTTCAATTTTTTTTCTCTATATAAACTATGATACAATAAATATGCTTATACATGTGTCCTTACATGTTTGTACTTTTGTTCCTGTAGGACAGATTCCCAGAAATGGGAATTGCTGGGTCAAGGGGTATGAGAATGTTTAATTTTAGCAGATACTCCTAGATTACTTTCAAAAAGCTTGTTAGGAATTCTTGGTCTTGGCAACAATGCATGAAGCTGCTCATTTCCTCACGAATTTCCCAGCAGTGGAAGTCAGGGATTTTCAAAACTTAGGCCAAGCTCAAGGGGAAAACACTATAAATTACTGTTGTTCTAATTGCATTTTTGCGACTATTTGTGAGGTAGAGTGACCCTTCACGTTTACTGGCCATTTGTAGTTGCTCTTCTTCTAATTCACTATTTATAACTCTTTTTAAAAAATTAAATACAACATCTTTATTTGGCATTGGGTATCCTGACGTTTGTTCATTACAGCTCCTTAGAAAACAAACCAAAAAATCAGAACCAATGAATCAAAAATAAAGATCCAATGGTCCTATTTATATATAGCAAAGACACCCCGGGCATCTCTCATGTACCTCCCCAGGATACAGTTAAGGGGTTAATAAGTTTTGGGGAGTGCAGGGGGCGGGTCTACATTTCATCAAGTCTAATATAACCACGCCCCCCCCACAAACTAAGGGGGCCTCAGACAGCCAATAAGGTAGCCAGGATATGATTGGCAGCTTCATTTTCCTTCTCTGGATGTCTCAGAAAATAACCCCTCATTGGGCAACTGACAGTGCCCCAAATTCCAGGAGACTCAGCCATTTCAAGGGTCTGCCCTCCTTGTTTTTCCCACCACTCCCTGGATCATGAATGATGAGATGATACCCCAAATCCCCAAACCACTACAACTCAAATGGCCCCTGTGGTACCCCGACAGCCAACTCTCACCCCTTTCTCTCTCCCTCCCTGAGCGCTTCAAAGAGGCCTGTCCTCAAGGGTCTCCAAGGGTCCTGGTGTCAGGGAAGCTGCCCCAAGGCCACACAACAGACTGAACTGCTAACACGACCCAGCCCGGTGGTGACAGACAAGACAAAAGGCCTCAAACTATGGCCAATAACCCCAAAGGTGGGCATTCGCCATTATTCAAGAGAGACAGACAAAGAAAGGCCTTGAATGACAACTCCCCCAACCCTGTCCCCAAAGACTTTAGGGTGAGGCGGAGGAGGCAGCTCTAAAGACCCTTCCAGCGGAGGGGGCGTCAGCCTCCCAGGGAGGCTTTGTGTGACACCCAGCCCTAGTCCCACAGCCCCCTCCAAAAGTCTCAATGACCTGGGAGAAAAGACTGTCTTCCAAGCCCAGAGGACTACTTACAACTTTTGCCCTTTTTTCCTCGTGCGTTATTTATCAATCTATATACGAGCTCTTGTTTGTTACAGATATTTACTGTTTATCATACAGTTTGCAAATAATTTCTCCAGGCTACCATCGTCTTTCCATTTTGTGTATGGTTTGGGTTGTCATTATGTCATGTAAGCTCCACGGGGTCAGTGGTGGTGGCTGTTTAGTCCACTGCTACATGCTCAGTAGCAGGAACTGTGCCTGGCACACAATAAAACAATTTTATTTCATGAATGGCTGAATGAATAATAGGCTGAAAATTTTAATGTGGCTAAGTCTGTTAATTTTTTCCCTTATGGTTTCTGGGTCCTCAGAATAGCTCTATTTTATTCATTTTACTTTTTTGCAATTACTCCTTTAATCCATCTTTAATTCATTTTTTATTAAAAAATGTTTTCTTTTTTTCATTTGGAGTCCTAAGCCATCTTGAATTTGTTTTGCATGTGGCGTAAAACAGGGTGAACTGACCCCAAACTTTGGCCACAACTTTGTGTGAATGGCATTACATGAAATGCAAATTGTTTTTAGAATTTATTTTAAGGTGTTCTTTTTTTGTTGTTGTTTGAGACAGAGTCTCACTCTGTTGCCTGGGCTCGAGTGCCATGATGTCAGCCTAGCTCACAGCAACCTCAAACTCCTGGGCTCAAGCAATCCTCCTGCCTCAGCCTCCCAAGTAGCTGGGACTATAAGCATGTGCCACCATGGCCAGCTAATGTTTTCTATTATTATTATTATTATTATTTTTAGTAGAGAGTGTCTCGCTCTTGCTCAGGCTTGTCTCAAACTCCTGAGCTGAAGTGATCCTCCTGCCTCGGCCTCTCAGAGTGCTAGGATTACAGGCGTGAGCCTATACATTAAAATATAAATACACTCTATTATCCATGCTACGTGTTCTTACACTATCTAAAATTAATTAATTGAAACAAAGAAAGATGAAGAGAGTGCTTTATTGACAGTTAATTTTGCTCAGATTTTTGCTCAATTGTATATAATCACTTGGGTCTCAATTATCAACCAAATCAGAGGCTGGATTATCAAGATTTTTACTGACACACACACAATTTAAGTATGATGCTTATCATTTCTACTCCATAAAAATCACTGAATTATATACAGTTTATTTTATAGCACTGTATGCTGGCTTCACAAAATAAATCACTCGAATTCCAGTATTAAAAATCCCTGTAGCCAGAAATCACGTGCTGTTTCTAAAAATAATAAAGAAAAATATGGATATGGGATGGCATGCAATGAAATCATTATTACACAGAGTGGACCACTTTGGGGATAAGTCACATGTTTCTGCATTATACTATTCTGAAATGTATTAACAGTTTAAATATTTTCCAAGATTTCTTTAAGATGCAAACACTGTCTCCTCCATGAAGTTCTCCTAGTTGGAAATGATGGCTGCTTCTTCTGAATGTGATTCTTGTTTCTTTCTTTCTTTTAACCTCCAACTCCTGGGCTCAAGCGATCCTCCTGCCTCAGCCTCCCAAGTAGCTGGGACTACTGGCATGCACCACCATGCTTGGCTAATTTTTTCTATATATTTTTAGTTGGCCAATTAATTTCTTCCTATTTTTAGTAGAGATGGGCTCTTGCTCTTGCTCAGGCTGGTCTAGAACTCCTGACCTTGAGCGATCCTCCCGCCTCAGCCTCCCAGAGTGCTAGGAATACAGGCGTGAGTCACTGCGCCCGGCCAGCAATTCTTGTTTCTACCATTCAAGACCTAAATTGCCTCCACTACCAATGGCTACTCTTATTTTCTCCAGCATAGAAAGCTGCTGTCAAAAGGTCTCATGATGGCCGGGCACGGTGGCTCACACACAAACATTTTAAGAAATGTTTATAGCTTTAAAAAGGAAAAAAAAGAAAAAAGAAATGTTTATAGCTTTGAATCAGTAATTCCATTTTGGATCTATTCTAAAGAAATAAGAAAGAAGATTTTTATGTCTAAAGATGTGAATTAAAAGCTAGCACTCTGGGAGGCCAAGGCGGGAGGACTGCTTGAGCTCAGGAGTTCAAGACCAGCCTGAGCAAGAGTGAGACCCCATCTCTACTATAAATAGAAAGAAATTAGCCAAACAACTAAAAATAGAAAAAATCAGCTGGGCACGGTGACGCATGCCTGTAGTCCCAGCTACTCGGGAGGCTGAGGCAGGAAGATTGCTTGAGCCCAGGAATTTGAGGTTGCTGTGAGCTAGGCTGACGCCATGGCACTCACTCTAGCCTGGGCAACAGAGAGAGACTCTGTCTCAAAAAAAAGAAAAAGAAAAAGAAAAAAAGGACTTCTGTTGCTCAATGTGTTGGAGATTAAAGGACTTGAAAAAAAGAGAAACAAGGCTGTCCCAGCCTGTTTAAGTATTAAGGAGAGCTTTAAGGACACGTCTGGTAAAATGTCACAAATAAATGATTTTCTAGTTTTCTTAAGTGGAGCGGGCCACAGGCTCTCCCTGAGCGATGGAAACTAACAATACATTGCAGAAACTGAGATGAAACAAGTGGTCAAAACCACGGTCTCAGTACCAGGTAGGGAACTTATATTGAAAGAGATGATGCGAATTAACTGGATATAGTGAAATAGAACAGTAAAGACCATTCTTTTTCTTCCATGAAAAAATCTGAAAGATGAAGCCTCCAAATTTCACAAATTTCTCCCCATTTACATCTCATGTAGGTGGCTGCCCTCAAAACAGACATTTGCAAGCTACTGTCTCAGGGATGCAGATATTGTTCTATGAACCTCAATCCAATTATTTACAAAGAAATATTCTTCCCAGCTCCCTTACTATTTTGAAATATTTGATTGACCAAATTGGACTTCAACACAACTGTTACAGCAAACACATATTTTCTTTCTGGTCTTGCTGGAAGAACTCCACAGGATCCGAGCTAGAAACCCTCTATGCATGGCAATCTTAGATGCAAAACAGATAATTTGGCAGGGCCTTTGGCTTTCTGGCCAGTAATTGCAAAATTTATAAATGGGAACTAGGATGGGGGTACAATTCTCAATGGTCTCCATACTATTGAAAACCGGCGGTGACAATACAAATCTGAGGATAATTAAAAAATAATTTACACTGTGTATTAGAATGTTTTGCTTTTGCTCTTCTTTTTGGAGAAAATGTGTCTAAATTGTTTAGAAGAGACTAATTTTTAAATTTGAATCACCAATGTCAATATGTATTAAAATTTTTAAGAAATGTTCATAGCTTTGAATCAGTAATTCCATTTTGGATCTATTCTAAAGAAATAAGAAAGAAGATTTTTATGTCTAAAGATGTGAATTAAAAGCTACTTTATGGCCGGGCATGGTGGCTCAGGCCTGTAATCTTAGCACTCTGGGAGGCCGAGGTGGGAGGATCGCTCAAGGTCAGGAGTTCAAGACCAGCCTGAGCAAGAGTGAGACCCCCGTCTCTACTAAAAATAGAAAGAAATTAATTGGCCAACTAAAAATATATAGAAAAAATTAGCCGGGCATGGTGATGCATGCCTGTAGTCTCAGCTACTCGGGAGGCTGAGGCAGGAGGATCACTTGAGCCCAAGAGTTGGAGGTTGCTGTGAGCTAGGCTGACACCACGGCACTCTAGCCCGGGCAACAGAGAGAGACTCTGACTCGGGGGGTAGGGGAAGCTAATTTATGACAGAGGAAAAACTGAAGTAAATTATGGTTCATCCAATATGCAGAATTATAAAGGTATTTATAAAATATTTTAAAATGCAAGAAAAATATTAGTTATAAATTAAAAACAAGATGTAAAAATATGTTTGCATGATCAAAATAATCATGTCCCATATACTTAGGAAAAAAGACTAGAATGGAACACAATAAAATATTAACAATGTTTTTGATTTCAGTGAATTCTACATATTTCCATTACATTTTTTTAATAACAAAAAAAGAACTTTTGTGAAAATGAAATTAAACTAGCTTACATTCCTAAGACACAAGTTGAACAGCAGCTGAAATTAATTAACAAGGATAGCTAAGTCTAGAATTTAAAATCCACTGTGGTTTCTCCAAAAATTGAAACCAAGACCAATCTCTATCAAGAAAATAAAAATTCAGGGCCGGGCGTGGTGGGCTCACGCCTGTAATACTAGCACTTTGGGAGGTCGACGGCGGCAGATTCGCTCAAGGGTCAGGAGTGTCGATAACCAGGCCTGACGAGACCACCGTCTCCTACCAAAACATATACATAAATTAATTGACCAACAAAAATAATAATACAAAAATTAGCCGGGCAGGTGGCACATGCCTGGAGTCCCAGTACTTGGGAGCTGAAGGCAGGAGCATCGCTGAGCCCCGGGAGCATTGACGGTTGCTGTGGAGCCAGGCTAATGCCACGGCACTCACTCTAAAGCCTGGCAACAAAGTGAACTCTGTCTCAAAAAAAATAAATAAAATAAAAAAAAAAATAAAAATTAGCTGGGTGTGATGGCGCCACCACCTGTAGTCCCAGCACTCAGGAGGCTGAGGCAGAGCAGACGCTTAGCCCAGGAGTTGGAGCGTTGCAGTGAGCTATGATGCATGCCACTGCATGCTGCAGGGCGCTGACGAGTAAGACCTGTCTTAGGCCGACGGGTGGCTCACGCTGTAATCCTAGCACTCTGGGAGGCCGAGTGGACGGACTTTGCTCGAGGTTGGGAGTTTCGAACCATCCTGACGAGACCCTGTCTCTACTAAAAATAGAAAGAAATAATTGACAACTAAAAATATATAACAAAAAATATAGCCGGGCATGTGGGCCCGTGAGTGCAGCCGTAGTCCACTACTCGGGAGCTGAGGCAGAGGATCGCTTGAGCCCCAGAGTTTGAGGTTGCTGTGAGCTAGCTGACGCACGCATCCAAACTCTTCTGCCAGGGCAACAAAAGTGGACTCTGTCTCAAAAAAAAAAAAAAAAAAAAAAAAAAAAAAGATCCTGTCTTAAAATAAAGTTTCAATTTTGGAGAAACCACAGTGGATTTTAAATTCTAGACTTAGCTATCCTTGTTAATTAATTTCAGCTGCTGTTCAACTTGTGTCTTAGGAATGTAAGCTAGTTTAATTTCATTTTCACAAAATTCTTTTTTGTTATTAAAAAAATGTAATGGAATATGTAGAATTCACTGAAATCAAAAACATTGTTAATATTTTATTGTTTCCATTCTAGTCTTTTTTCCAAGTATATGGGACATGATTATTTTGATCATGCAACATATTTTTACATCTTGTTTTTAATTATAACAATTTTCTTGCATTTTAAAATATTTTATAAATACTTTATAATTCTGCATATTGGATGAACCATAATTTACTTCAGTTTTTCCTCTTCATAAATTAGCTCCCCCTACCCCCGAGTCAGAGTCTCTCTCTGTTGCCCGGGCTAGAGTGCCGTGGTGGTCAGCCTAGCTCCAGACAACTCAAACTCCTGGCTCAAGGCAATCCTCCTGCCTCAGCCTCCCAGAGCTGGGCTACAGGCATGCACCCACCATGCCCATCTGATTTTTTCTATTTTTAGTTGTTTGGCTAATTTCTTTCTATTTATAGTAAGAGATGGGGTCTCACTCTTGCTCAGGCTGTCTTGAACTCCTGACTCAAGCAGTCCTCC
>NW_017968520.1:2904899-2917084 GCF_000165445.2 Microcebus murinus
CAGCAGGAGGATCGCTTGAGCCAGGAGTTGAGGTTGCTGTGAGCTAGGCTGACACCACGGCACTCTAGCCCGGGGCACAGGAGAGACTCTGACTCGGGGGTAGGGGAGCTAATTTATGACAGAGGAAAACTGAAGTAAATTATGGTTCATCCAATATGCAGAATTATAAAGGTATTTATAAAATATTTTAAAATGGCAAGAAAATATTAGTTAAAATTAAAAACAAGATGTAAAATATGTTTGCATGATCAAAATAATCATGTCCCATATACTTTAGAAAAAGACGTAGAATGGAACCAATAAAATATTAACAATGTTTTTGATTTCAGGTTAATTCTACATATTTCCATTACATTTTTTTTAATAACAAAAAAGAACTTTTGTGAAAATGAAATTAAACTAGCTTACATTACAGACACAAGTTGAACAGCAGCTGAAATTACTTAACAAGGTAAGCTAAGTCTAGAATTTAAAATCACTGTGGTTTCTCCAAAATTGAAACTTTATTTTTACTTTAGCAGGATCTTTTTTTTTTTTTTTTTTTTGAGACGAAGTCTCGCTTTTGTTGCCCTGGCTAAGAGTGCGAGTGCGTGGCGTCAGGCCTAGCTCACAGCAACAAAAGTGGAGACTCTGTCTCAAAAAAAAAAAATCTCCTGTCTCTAAAATAAAACATAAGTATGTTGCTCAGGCTGGTCCTAACCTCAAACAATCCTCCCACCTTGGCCTCCCAAAGTGCTAGGATTACAGGCACGAGCCACTCACTGAGCCTGGCCCCAAACTGAAAACTTCTGACAACGAATTGTTGAACACTAACTGCAAAACAGTATTCTTGTTGTCTCAACAGGCCATTGCACCTATTTAAAATTTTGCTTTTATATATTTGCCAGGGAAGTAGGTAGAATGCAGTGAATTTACCGCATGCTTTTCCTTAGCATTTAAACATTTAAACACAATGTTTAAGAGTCTTTTGGATCAATATTTTCTTCTTAGCTTAATTCTGAGCAAACAAAAATAAGACTCACTTTTCTCCACTCCAGAATGTCGCTTTGGGCAAAGTAATAACTAATTCATTTATGTACTACACTCCTAGTCCAGTTACATTATTTATAAGCTCCTAGAGACTATAGTCAAATTATAATGCATTCACAGGCCACAAATGTGAATGTCCCTTTGCTCGTTTTTTCCCTTCCAGTAAAAATGCACAGAAAATATAGTTTCAGTGATTAGAAATAAAGGGTTGAGAAGTGTGTGCGTGTGTGTGTGTGTGTGTGTGTGTATACTCTTTGCTCCTATGCATTTTTATTGACTTGGCTTATACAGGGGCTCTCTTATTTTGAGTCTAACTGCCTCCTCCTCCTTCCCAGATTTTACAAATCACCAGAATGGATGACAGGTTTGCAAGCTATTCATAGAGAAGGCAGCATTTTTTTCTCATGGTGCAAATTTCCTTTTGGCGCCCAGCAAGGCATTTACAGAAAGCAGGCAACTGGATGCTGAGTGATGAGGAATTCTTATAATTTTCCACTTCTGATGATAGCCAGGATCTGGGCAACCTTGCTTCCTGAGCTGAGTGATGGGTGCAGCCAGGGGAGCCGGGACAGAGCCCAGGTACCCAGCAGAAATAGGGAGAGAGATGAGACACAAGAGAAGTGCTCTGCAGGATGGCTCTGTGGCTAGAGAGAAGGCTCTAGAAAGAAATGGGAGGGGTTTAAGGCCTTCCTACCAGCCCTGTGAAAACTTAGTGAACTTTACACTTCTTGCTAACTTCTTGTAGAATAGGAGTCCTTTTTGCATGTAGATACAGGGCAAAAAAAGACTAATGGGATAGTTGGAAGACGGATAGCATATGTTTTTGCTAAACTGCATCAAGGCCGGGTGCAGTGGCTCACGCCTGTAATCCTAGCACTTCGGGATGGCAAAGTAGGAGGATTGCTTGAGGTCAGGAGTTCTATAAAAAATAGCCAGCATGACCAATTTGGAATGCCTCGTTTTTCGCTTTTCATTTTATTTTTTTTTTCTGGGATTTCCCCACATTGCCACCGTGAGTGAGAGAAAACAGTTAACTTAGTGTCTTTCCCATATGAAGGTTTTGAAGACAAACACATACACTCAATAGGTATCTTTTTCCTTCAGTTTCCCAAGCAGCAGGCAGAAATGATTTATGCTAGTGCAGCTTTAGAAATAGATATTTAAAAATGGGTTTTAAGGATTTGGTGGGATAAGTATTAATTTGATCCAATGGCTAAAGCAGTATGTCTCTGGCCTTTATTTACTGAATCTCAGCATCCTATAAAGGCTTTATGTGTGACCAAAGAACAAAAATAAGGGCCGGGCGTGGTGGCTCACGCCTGTAATCCTAATACTTTGGGAGGCCAAGGTGGGAGGATTGCTTGAGCTCAGGAGTTTGAGACCAGCCTGAGCAAGAGTGAGACCCCATCTCTACTATCAACAGAAGGAAACTGGCCAAACAACTAAAAATAGAAAAAATTAGCTGGGCTTGGTGGTGCATGCCTGTAGTTCCCGCTACTCGGGAGGCTGAGGCAGGAGGATCGCTTGAGCCCAGGAATTTGAGGTTGCTGTGAGCTAGGCTGACGCCATGGCACTCTAGCCCAGGCAACAGAGTGAAGCTCTGTCTCAAAAAAAAAAAAGAGTTTTTGTGACAGCAGAAAGTAAGAATAAAGGGCAATGTGAAAAGATGCCAAGTAGGAAGGTCTTAGCCAAGTGACAAGAGATTCTCTTCTAGGTTGAGGGACCTATAAGCTGAAAAGAGCCATCAAGGTTGGAGAGAGGTGACGGAGAGAGGTGACAGAGAGAGGTGGCTTCCATCACTGTGAAGGTTCACCTTTCCAAAAGGGAATATAATCAATCCACTCTCAATTATTCATTCATTGGCTCAACCAGTATGTCTTGAGTGCCTACCACCCCCCAAGAACTGTTTAGACACTCGAGATTCAACAGTGAACAAAACAGATCAAAAGCGTTGGGCTCATGGAACGTATGTTCTAGTGAAATAATTGGAAGATTGGATCATGTAGCTTTAGGTGAATACTTTTCTTGACATACTGTGATACCGAAAGTTAAAAAAAAAGCAAAAATCCCAACAATACTGACATATTTCCATTCTGCCTGATTCAGACAAGAGCACTGAAATAAGCCAGGGAGACAGGAAGTAGCCAAACCACCCACAATGCCTGCACTGTCCTGAGTGATCATGTTTTCTTGGGCTTCCACTTCCTGCGGTCTACTAGATATTCTGAAAAGTCCTCCTGTTGCAAAACCCTAGATGCTGGGTAAACTGAGCAAACTCGGCCAGTCGTCATTAGAATGATCCCAAGGGAATGAGGCCTCCCCCAAGCGACTTGAACTCTTTCTGGAATGATGGTTCTGAACCAGCGCTGGCCATTAAATCATCTGGAAAGTTTTAAAAAGTCCTGCTGCCCGGGGTCACATCCAAACCAATTAAATCAGAATCCCGGAGTGGAACTCAGGCCTGAGCATTTTGCAAAACCCCCCCAGACTATTCTGATGGACAACCGGGGTGGAGAACGACTGCTCTAGAAGGTGACAGAGCGCATGGCACATGGAGAGTTGGTGGCCCCAGTGTTCTGCAATTCCACTCAAAATTGCTGATGCTGGTGGATCGGAAAACTCATTCAGCTTCTTGAACCTCTTCTTCACACCTTCATGTCTTTGCTCCCCATCCTCCACTGGGAAGTGGATATTATCACCTCTCACATAGATATAAAGAACCAACCTAAGCAGGCACCTTCCTGGGATTAAATATGCCTGTTTACAGTGGAATGTTTTGATTTTTCTAAACGAGTCCCCGCTAAGCTGAGGCTATGTGTGCCTCAGAGAAGAGACACATGAAATGCAACCAAAGGTTTTATTGTTTCCACCAATAAGACTTTAAAAGCCAGCCGGGCACGGTGGCTCACGCCCGGAATCCTAGCACTCAGGGAGGCCGGGACAGGTGGATCGCTCAAGGTCAAGAGTTCGAAACCAGCCTGAGCAAGAGCGAGACCTTGTCTCTGCTATAAATAGAAAGAAATTAGGCCGGGCCCGGTGGCTCATGCCTGTAATTCTAGCACTCACAGGGAGGCCGAGGCAGGAGGATGGCTCAAGGTCAGGAGTTCGAAACCAGCCTGAGCAAGAGTGAGACCCCCCGTCTCTACTAAAAATAGAAAGAAATTAATTGGCCAACTAAAAATATATAGAAAAAATTAGCCGGGCATGGTGGCGCATGCCTGTAGTCCCAGCTACTTGGGAGGCTGAGGCAGGAGGATCGCTTGAGCCCAGGAGTTTGAGGTTGCTGTGAGCTAGGCTGATGCCACGGCACTCACTCTAGCCTGGGCAACAGAGTGAGACTCTTGTCCCAAAAATAATTTTAAAAAAGGACTTAAATTATACTCTTTTTCTGCCCAACTCTGCGATTTTGGTTTATATTGCTCTTTGGAGCCAATGCTTCAAACTTTCTTTCCTCTCATGACCCGGTGATTCAACAAAAGGTATTGTTATGATGCCTGTTTTGCTGATAAGAAAATGATAAATGAAGGAGGTTCATGTCACACAATAGTTAAGTGGCGGAGTGGGGATTTGAGCAGGTGGTCAGACTGCAAGGTTCACTTCCTTAACCACTCTGCCGTGTTTCCTCCCAGAAACCAGCCAGTCTTGGGTGACCCAGGACAAAGAGGTGAAGGCAACTGGGAGGGACTGGCCTGGGGCCAGCTGGGAGACCCACCAAGCCCACGGTCACCTTGGGTTGTGGCTATCTCCCCGATCCTTGTCCTGAGAGGGGCGAAATGTTTTGGGCTGATGTATGGAGCGGATTAGGCTTCTAAGACATCTCAAAAAACTTCACCCCAAGGGAGTGTCAAGAGAAGCCAGGTGACCTTCTCTGCTGCATGATTCGGACTGAGTTGGCTGCCTTTCGGAGGCAGCGGGCCAAGTTTCTGCTTATTCAGGCTCACAGGGGGTGGCTCGTGGGCCTGGAGGTGGATTTGGGGGAGCAGATTGAGCGGAACCCACCATTTATCAAGTTCCCACTTGACACTCTGAAACCACGAAAGGGTTGCCCGGGGTGGCGGGGAGGAGGAGTGTAGAAAGAACACCGCAGTTCTCTGAGCTCTGTTAGACAGTGAAAAGGAGCATGGCAATAGTAGGCCAGGCGGATGGGTGAAAAGAAAGCAGCCTTAGAAGAGAGGACGTCATCAGGAGGTGGGAATGAGAGACGGGCTGCTCACTTTGCCCTTCCAGTTGCCATCTAGTGAACCAAAGCCTTGGGGGTGTGTGGAAATCAGATCCACCTCTCCCTCCTGCTCTGAGGCTCTGATCTGCGAGATCTTCGAGCAGAGAGGGGCCTCTGGCTAAGACTCCCCGGCCTGTCAAATCTCCAGCAGCACCTTGATCTCTGCCCCAGCCTGCCCTTCCCCAGCCGGGCTACACGTCTCAATAAGCGTCCACACCGCGTGTAGATCCTGGCCTTGCCTTCTCTGACTCAGAAAGCCCTGCTGTGTAAGCATTTTCATCTCCATCTATTGCTCTGTGGCTTCCAGAGGTGGGGGGGGGGTGGTCCTTTGGAAGCCAGGGGTGCAGTGTAATTGCTGCAGCTGCTACTGAAATTCACTTTTGGATTTCTGTGCCCCGAGCAGAAAGTTCTGAAAGTTCCCACGCAGAAGCAGCAAGGTTTTGCCTCCTGCAGGCTTGGGCTGCTCTGACAAATTCCTGAGGCTTCGTTTCTGTGTGGTCTCTTTCAAAATCCTCTGAATGTTCCAGCAGATCTATTTCTTGATAATTTTTTTCTGCCTTGCTTGGGGTTAGGCCAGAAAAAAAAGCTGAACAGATGTCAGATCTGAAGGTTCTCGAATGCAAGTACTTGCCCGCTGGCCCGCTAATCTTCAGTGATGTCCATGCCTTTGAGCCTTTCTCACTCCGGGGGAAAAAGACAAGTTTCTAGAAGCTGGAGGCAGCCCCTTCTTTAAGGAAAACAACATGAAAGAACAGGGTGATAGGAGTCAGCTGCCTCTCTTCTTGTCATAATATTAAAGCACTCTTTTTCCCCCTCTCTGAAAGTCAAAATGGATTATGCTTAATTGAGTTCTCAAACCCCTGCATGAATTTTCCTTCTTTTCCAAGTTGTCAACTGGCTGACCAAAAACTACGCCCCAATTCCTAAAAGAGAGAAAGCCCTACAATGAACCACAGCTGAGCTGCGGGTTCAATGGTATTTATTATTCAAGATGGGAAAACTGATGGTGGAACAGAGCTGGGCTCAGGAGTCAAGGTCAAGTCTTAGGGTTGGTCAAGGTCAACGCCTGGTGTCAGGGATGTGTGCGAAGAAAATCACACCAACTTGAGTAGCCTTGGAGACATTCATGCATTTAAGAAAGAGACAGTCTTTACCCCCAACTTTACAGTCTAGCTTGTAATAATTCTTTTTTTTTTTTTTTTTAAGGCTCAATGCATGTTAGAATAGCTTGTAATAATTCTTTACAGCTATTTGGTACTGTACAGTTTATAGAGTGGATTCGCATCCATTATACAGTTGGACCTTCTCAACAATCCTACGAAGCAGGTAGACTAAACTGTACCTTCATGTATTATATAGATGCTGAAGTTCTGAGGGTGTTGCCTTTTCATAGTGGCCAACTCTACTTTGAACACGTCGGCCTGTCCTTGCCTGGTCAGTACTTTCACCGGAAGGAACTGCAAAGCTTATGGATGGGGCTTATGGATGGGACAATTGTTTCCTAGGTCTGCTTCACCTGGACTGAACCTTTCTAATTTTCTAGATGCAAGACTTCTCAGCAACTCTGGCCTGCTTCTGGGACCACATTTCCCAGACCGCTGTCTTCTGGTCACCCTCTGCCTGGTGGATACATTGAGGGATTGGGGGTGGGGTTGGGGGTGGGGTGGTGGTGGTGGGGGGGGGCTCATTGTCAGCTCCAGCTGTTTCTAATTAACCTCACCCTGCTTTTCTCCATCAAATGGTAAAGGCAATTCAACAAATTAGCTTTTTCTTTTCTTTCTTTTTCTTTTTGAGACAGAGTCTCGCTTTGTTGCCCAGGCTAGAATGAGTGCCGTGGCGTCAGCCTAGCTCACAGCAACCTCAGACTCCTGGGCTCAAGCAATCCTCCTGCCTCAGCCTCCCGAGTAGCTGGGACTACAGGCATGTGCCACCATGCCCAGCTAATTTTTTAGCTAATATATATTAGTTGGCCAATTAATTTCTTTCTATTTATAGTAGAGACGGGGTCTCGATCTTGTTCAGGCTAGTTTCGAACTCCTGATCTTGAGCAATCCACCCCCCTCGGCCTCCCAGAGAGCTAGGATTACAGGTGTGAGCCACCGCGCCCGGCCGGAAATCTTTAAAAAATGCCTAAAATAAGCACGCTCATTAATTTACATACACCTGTTTCCTTCCATCTCGAAGCTTTCTGATGGTGCCACTTTTAAATTACAAAACCAAGTTATGCTCACATATTTATTTCCTGGCTTAAAAGTTCTTTTGACAATAATTAGGGTTCCCTTTTAGACAGTTACTAAAAACAAGATGTTATTTGTCTCAACAATTAAACACACAGATGAGGTCAGACCACTCTCGGGGTAGCCTGAGGTGAAGGAAGCCCCATAATCTTATCCGCCGTGGGGAGGAATTCAGAAGGCGCAGGCCTTGGACTCTGTCCAAGGGTGTTCTGTCATTCAACCCTCTGAAAGAGAGCCTTATAAGGCAGTTTCTTCCAGAAGGCAAGTCTACAGTGGACCCTGAGGGCAGGCTCTAGGGACAGGACGGAAATCATATTTCAGGATGTCAATAAATGCCTGGTCAGCTTCATCACTGCTTCTCAGAGCTGTACAGTGTAAAAGATTTAAAAATTATAAAACCCTCTCCCAGACGGTGCCCCTCCTCACTGAGGTTATTTCTCAGCTCTTCTAAAGAGATTCTCCTGACTCCCACATGAACGTGGTATAGTACTCAACAGTTTTTACTGGAAAGTTCTTCCTGGTGTGTCATCTAAATGTGCCTTGTGGCCATTTAACTCCAGGTCTTTTAATTCCATCTCCTGAAGAACTGGAGAACAGTTGGTCAGGCACGTTTCATTTAATAATGAATTCGCAACTATGAAGAAACATTAGCTTGCTCTTTGGATTACTTTCCTCTGAAAGAATCTTAAAATCCTTTAAGACCCGTCTTCAAGGCTGCCCATTTTGTTTTCCAAGGTGTCCTCAGTTTTTCTAATCTTTCCTACAATGCAGTGATTAAAACTGGATAATCAGCTGACAATATGATCTTACATCTAGAAAACCCCAAAGACTCCACCAAGAGACTCTTGGAATTTTTTTTTTTCCTTTTTGAGTAACTAGGCATTTACAGAGACTCCTGGAGTTGATAACTAAATTCAGCAAAGTCTCAGATTACGAAATCAATGTACACAAATCAGTAGCATTTCTATACACCAACAACAGTTAAGCTGAGAGTCAAATCAAAGACTCAATACCATTCACAATAGCTACAAAGAAAATAAAATACCTAGGAATATTCTTAACCAAGGAGGTGAAATATCTCTACAAAAAGAGAACCACGAAACACGATGAAAGAAATCACAGATGACACAAACAAATGGAAAAACATATCATGCTTATGAATCGGTAGAATCAACATTGTTAAAATGTCCATACTATACCAAAATGGTTTACAGATTCAATGCAATCCCCATCAAAATACCAACATCATATTTCACAGATCTGAAAAAAATAATTCTATGCTTTATTTGGAACCAGAAAAGAGCCAGAATAGGCAAAGCAATCCTAAGAAAAAGGAACAAATCTGGAGGCATCACATTATAAGACTTTATACTACAAGGCTATAGCAACCAAAACAGCTTAGTATTGGCACAAAAGTAGAGACAGACCAATGGAACAAAACAGAACCTAGATAAAAAACCATCCACATATAGCCAATTAATTATTGACAAAGCAGACAACAATATACACCAGGGAAAAGAAGCCCTTATTCAATAAATGGTGCTAGGAAAATTGAATTGCCACATGCAGAAGAATGAAACAGTATACATATCCCTCGCTACTCACAAAAATTAATTCAAGATGGATAAAAGATTTAAATGTAGGGCATGAAACCATAAGAATTCTAGAAGAAAATGTTGGAAAAACGTTTCTAGATATTGGCCTAGGCAAAGAATTTATGAGGAATATCCCAATGGCAATCACAGCAACAACAAAAATAAATAAATGGAACTTGATTAAATTAAAAAGCTTCTGCACAGTTAAGGAAATAATCAACACAGCAAATAGACAACCTACAAAATGGGAGAAAATATTCTCCCCACAAAGGACTAATAATCAGAATCTACAAAGAACTCAAGGAAATCAGCAAGAAAAAAAAAATCAAATGACCCCATTAAAAAGTGGGCAAAAGACATGAACATAAGCTTTTCAAAAGAAGATAGACAAATAGCCAATAAACACAAGGAAAAATGCTAAATGTCACTAATCATCAGGAAAATGCAAATTAAAACCACAATGAGATATCACCTTACTCCAGTCAGAATGGCTTTTATTAAAAAGCCCCAAAATGATAGATGCTGGTGTGAATGCGGAGAGAAAGGAATACTTATACACTGTTGGTGGGGCTGCAAATTTGCACCATCTCTATGGAAAACAGTATGGAGATTCCTCAAAGAACAAAAAGTAGACCTACCATTTGATCCAGCAATCCCACTACTGGGTATTTACCTAAAAGAAAAGTCACCATTTTATGAAAAAGACATCTGCACTTGAATGTTTACTGCAGCACAATTCACAATTGCAAAGATGTGGAATCAACCCAAGTGTCCATCAATTCATGAGTGGATTAACAAAATGTGGTGAATATATACCATGGAATACTACTCAGCCACGAAGAAGGATGACTTAATGCCTTTCACAACAATTTGAATGGAACTGGAGACCATTATCCTAAGTGAAGTATCTAAAGAATGGAAAAACAAACACCACATATATTCACTATTAAACTGGAACTAACCAATGAGCACACATGTGCACAGAGGGAAGTAAAACTCAGTAGGAATCAAGCAGGGGGGAGGGGGGAGGAGGGGATGTGGGAAAACATACCTAACGGGAACAATGAACACTATTTGGGTGATAGGCATACTTATAACCCTGACTCAAGCATAACAAAATCGAATACATGTAACCAAAAATATTTGTACCCTTGTAATATTTTGAAATAAAAAAAGGCAGTTAAAAAAACTGGATAAATCAATCAAAATAAGTTATCAGTGATTTATTCAGCATTCTAGAAGTTTCTATGCTCAAGAAGGGCAGTGGAGGCCAGAAAAAAATTTAAAAATATTTCCTTTGGGCTGGGGAAGACTCTTAGGGATGTGACTTTTTCTGTTTCTGAGCTGAAAGCAGAGAGAAAAAGTAGTGGGGGTTTTGGAGGAAGAGTCTCCCGAAATGAGCAAGTGGTTGTGATTTGCAGGCAGGGCTAGCTACTACACGAGTGATGTGAGGGCACTTTTCGGGCAGTTATTTAATAAGGAAAAGCTCAGGAAGGGCTTTTCACTGCCCCCAAAACAAAGCAACTGATTGCTATGACAGGTTAGGAACCTGGATTTGACAATGCTTCTAAGATCTGAGAGAGAAAAACTGAAGGTCTTGTGAAGGCCTAGGCATCTCTTGCTGGGACTGTAGTAATAGCACCTTCTGGGAAGGTGGTCTTGCCCCCTCCCAATCCACTCTCCTAAGGGTGGTCAACAGAGATTTTCTAAAAGCACAAATCCAGTTATATCACTCGATGGCTCCAGGGCTCTTGTGACGGGGTCTCAACTCTTTAGCAGGCCACAAGGCCCATCCTCCCTGGATCGCTGGGCTCTGTTCTCTGGCTGGCTGCCACCTCTGCTCTCTACCCTGCAAGGCAACCCCATAGAACCTTCTGGCAAGACCCTGCTCATCTCCTTTCTTTCTTTTTTTTCTTTTAGAAATTTATTTTTTAATTGACAAGTAAAAATTATACGTATATATTTGTGGCATACAACATAACGTTTTGATATATGCATACACTGTGGGATGGCTAAATCAGGCCATTTTAAGATATACATTACTTTATACACATCATTTTTTTTTTTGTATTGAGAACACTTAAAATTTACTCTCAGCAATTTGCAAGTATAGGACATACTGTTATTAATTATAGTTATCATGTTGTACAACAGATCTCTTGAGCTTATGCCTCCTCTTTAACTGACATTTTGTGTCCTTTGACCTACATCTCCCCAATCCTGCCCCCTGCAGTCCCAGCCTTGGTAACTGCCTTCTACTCTCTGCTTCTATGAGTTTGAGGGTTTTTTTTGTTTTGTTTTGTTTTTTTAGATTCCACATATAAGTGGAAATCATGTCGTTATTTGTCTTTCTGTGCCTGGATTTTTTCACTTAACATGATGTTTTCCAGGTTCATCCATGTTGTGTCAAATGACAAGATTTCCTCCTTTTTAACAGCTGAATAGTATTCCCTTGACATACCATATTTTCTTTTCATCTCCCTTCTAACTCCACTACAACCTCTGTGCTAGCTTCTCTCCAGCCGATTCCTTTTTGTCCCTGTCTCAGTTAGGACATTACTCTTCCATGAAGTCATTCCTGGCTCTTCCTTCACAGATCTGGACCCCAGTCTCTGGGCTCACCGACAGTCCCTCATTTGTATGACTGAGTTAGTTTAGCAAAGTATTATACTGACTTGCACAGCCTTGTGATAAACCAGACGATTAACATTTCCATTTAATTTTGGAACCCCTTTGTTCCAACTTTCAAATGACATTCCCATTTGTCCTCCTCCACAGCAACCCAGTGCGAGTCTGTTTAATGTATGAAGCGCTCCAGGGGCCCGCGACACCTGAGCAGCGTCGCTCTGTGGTTTGGGAAAAGCTCTTTTAAGAGCGGCTGCATTTGGTGCGCCCGCTGGCCGCAGGCCCCTGTGATCTGGGTGCCGGGCTGGAACGCCAGGTCGGTGCCAACCGCTTCTCTTTCTGGACTCTCGTAACCGCCTGCGCTCCCGACCCCCGAGTGGCACTCAACAAAACCCGTGCCGTCGTGCGCCGAGCCCCGTCTGCCCCGTGCCAGGGCTGCGGCGTGGTCTGGGCTGTGGCTGGGGGGCGGCCCGCTCGGAC
>NW_017968520.1:2918967-2935805 GCF_000165445.2 Microcebus murinus
TGTCTAGTTCACTGAATATAGTAATAGAATATGGGCATTTGAATAATATATTCTCAACATAAAAAAAAAATGAGTCTAAAACGAGCGTCTCGAAGAACAAATGTTTGAAATTCATCAAATAAAATGAGTCCCTGAAAATCAAAATCTTCACTGAAGCTTTTCCCATCTACAAAGCAGTTTCTGTTGCGAGATGACATGTTGGGATTGGGGGGGGTTTAAGCAACCACTGAATGTTAAGAGTTCAGGATGGCTGAGGATGGGAAGACGAGTCAATATCAGATGAATTCCCTGATCTAGACTTCAGGAAGGCAGAAGATGCAAGGAGAAAAGAGCAGACAGGTGGGAGAGTGCTTTACCTGCATTTCCAAGTGGGCAAGTGCTTTCTTAAGATTTCTTTGTTCCATCAACAAATACTCATGAAGTACCCAACTAGACACTATGTTTATAAGGAATTATAAGATGAAGTCTCTCTTTTACAATGTCCACAGTCTGGTGGAGGAGACAGACATTAAAAGAGACATTTGGAAGCAGCTGGAGGAGGTCTACACATAGCCAACTTGTTCACCCCTCAGGGCCCATGGCCCGGGTATTCCCATTTGCTGGAATCTTCCCGAAGGTCCTTGGCATGGTTGTGCCCATCTCACTTAATCCTGCTCATTCATTTGTAGTCTCTGACCTTTTTCTCTGTTGTACACTCTTTTTTTTTTTTTTAATTATTTTTTTTTTTGATATTATGGGGGTACAGATTTTAAGGTTTCAATAAATGCCCATTTCCCCCCCTGTTGTACACTCTTTAGTGTATCTAAAGCTTACACTAAACTCCATGAGAAAGGGACTTTGTCTATCTCATTCAAGTCTACTCACCCTAAGACTAGCAGAGTGCTTGGCCAATTCATACGTTCATTCATTCAATACATTTAAAGGCCACACGATGGATTTCCTACTAGGATCTCAAGGCCCTTGTAGACCCTTGAGGGAACAAAAATCTCCCTTCCCTCCTGACGCTTGCTTTCAGGTTGAATAATGACAATGAATATTTATCCAGTGCTTTCTATGGATAATCTTCATGCATTTAATCTTCACGACAACCCTATAAGATAGGGATGCTTATAATCCCATTTTATTTTATTTTTTTTTTATTTTTTTTTTTTTATAATCCCCATTTTACAAGTGGCAAACCGTAGGCCAGAGCGGTGGGTAACTCGGCAAGGCTCTGAATCTGCAAATGGTAGAGTTAAGATTCATACCAGGGAGTCTGGTTCGAGAGCTCACTGTCTTAGCTTCTCTGTTTAATGTCTTGATGCAGATACACAGCACATGTGCGACTTGCTGAGACAATGGCTTGATGCATTCTGGCTGGAGAAAAGGTGACCCTCACAGGGAAGGCTAGGAAAGAGTTCAGAGGTGGGAAAAGGCAACGAGGGAGGGTGTGAGGTGGTGTTGTGTGCAGGTGGGCGGCATTCCAAGCAGAAGGCATCTGCACAGGCATGGAGGCATGAAGAAAACAGGATGTGTTGAAATGTGAATAGCAGACACTCATTATGGCCGGACATAAAGAGGATTAAGAGGAAGAGTGAGATAAGCAGAATGGAGTTCTATTGTGTCATTCTTTATTAATGTGAGGAATCCTCTTCATAATGGCGTGGGCTCATACATTATTGGAGTCTGTGCACTATAGGGTTGGTGCGGAGGTGCCTGGCATAGGTAAGTATGTTATTAAAACCCAGAGATCTGCGTTTTGTTCTTTCGACGAGAGTGTGACAGTCAGGATAAGGGCTGTGTTTGCCCGGAGATAGAGTGCAGTAGATAGACAAGAACGTGGGGTCCGTCTACAACGGAAGGGATAGCCTCGCCGGGAAACAACACTGATGGCATTTATGTTGGACTCCAATCTCCAGAACTATGAGAAAATAATTTCTTTTTTAGCCACCAGCTATAGGGTCACAGCAACCTCAAACTCCTGGGCTCAAGCAATCTTCTGCTCTCTCTCAGTCTATGTAGCGTGGGCACCTCTAAACAGGGCATGTCGCCACCAATACTCGCCCGCGTCATATATTTTTTAAAATTGGAAGAATTAGTAAATGAAAACATCTAACTTATTAATTAAAAATACCTATTTCCTAATAGGATTTTTATGCAAAAATATGAACTCTGAGTGAAAATTGATAACAAGTATTTCCTCACCCAGAAATAGTGACTTAATGGGATGAGCCACAATGAGCCGTAGCGTGTGAATGAAGTGCACAAGTAGGTTGCTGTGACTGTATGAAACAATTGAAATTACGTAATAAAAACATCAGCCAGAATGATAAGACACGTAGTCAAATGATAATTTTGTTGTTGCCCATATAATTCTGTTGTTTTGCAAATTGTGTTTCAGCCATAGCGCTCTTAGTATGTGATGTAAAGCACGGGGTCGTGTCTTTGCTATCCTAGCATTCTCGTGAGCAAGTGGCAGAGGGCTTGCTTGGGTTGTCGATCGAATACTCTTTTGACCTGTGAAGAATGATCAGCCCGGCCGCCTAGAGCCATTCCGAACCCCGTGCTAGGTTTACCATTTAAGGGCACTGGTGAAGGAGCCAATCAACCGGTTCTTTCTCCCGGCGTAGCCGGTCAAGAGAGTAATAGTTTGACACCCTATGAAAAGGTTCTTTGAGATAGTGACATTTTATTCCCATTCCCAAAATTTTCTCAGAGAAAATACCGAAGCTTGGTTCACATCATGTAGTCCTTGATTGCTGACAAACTCAGTTCTCACTCTAAGGGTTGGGCCAGAGTGGCTGAATGGGGTCATTGCAATGTGGAGCTCAAGATGGGTTATATTAAGGTTAGAACCAAGTTATATATCTATGTCCATGCAGGTTACAAACAAGTACCTGGCAATTCGGAATATCTAGCACAAAGAGGCACTTATCATCATAACTGGAATGAACTATAATTTCTCAAAAAGGCAGATTAGAGGTACCATGGTATGCATTGGATCTTCTCTTCCAGTGGAGTACAGAGTTCTAAATTTTTAGAAACAAAGGAAACATTGGTCCAATATATCAGTCACCCCGCTAAGTCGCGAAAATGGAGTTTATTTTGCGATCCCCTAATTGTGTCACTGTCTGTTAGCTCTTTCTCTTATGCATGCCTGCAATTGTCGAAATAAATCCAGGGGCAGAGAAATCCAGTAGGGGCGCTGACTTTCCCTGTGATGGTCAGTTCCTATGGGCTATATAATATACTTTTTCCTTCTGGAAGCTCTAAAGAGATAGATTAATATGTATTGGAAATTCTGGAAATGCTTGATCTATTGATTGGGAAACTAATCTTTCTCTCTCCGGGGACCAGGGCCTGGCTGAGGGCAGCTCCTGGCGGGCGTGCCATTTAGACACCTACATGCCACCGGTTTTCCCACGCGACTTTGGCTAGAAACCCATCTTTCCGCAGGGCTCTGCAAATTCAGCTCTCTTTCCAAGAATATCGGCCCCTCCACCCTTCCTGTCCAGACAGAAGTTGTTTTCATTTTCAAATCGACCTTAAAACACCGCAGTTGTGCACTGTTCTGCCACGTCACATTTTGGTTCTTTTGTGTTCTTTTTTCTTCGCATGAATCCAAGGATTTATAGGATTGCCACCTCAAAGTGAGCCGTTCAGTTCACAGTGCCATCAGGAACCTCAAAACTGGGGAGAAAAAAACCACCCTCTCATCCAGAAAACCTAGCGTTGCTTTTTTGGCCTTTCCTTAGCATATTCTAGAAAAGTACCACTTTTTTTTTTTTTTTAAATAAAGGTCACATGTTGACGTGACAATTGTTTAAAAAACAATGAAAAGTCTTTTTTTTAATTTTTAAAATTTCTTTTTTATTTCATTATTTTATATATATATATTTTTTTCTTTCAGCATATCTGGAAAAGTCTTAATTTAAAGCAGAGTTTTTCTAAATATGTTTGCCTTTGTCCCATAGTAAGAGACACAGTTTACATGACCCAGTAAATGATCCCAAATGGAAACAAATGCAGAGAGTACGCTATCTATGTCCTATTGTATTCTATTTCTGTTTTATTAATGAGCGGGTGGAGATTCACTAAATTGATCCCACATTCTATCTTCTGTGACTATGTATCATGGTTTTGGGTTCTCCGGAAGCTGACCCTGACCGGGACAAGGATTTTGGTGCAAGCAGGTTACCCGAGAGGCCACTTGGGGACACAGGGAAGACAGCCAGTAAAGGGGCTTGTCCCTGCAGCCTGGTGGAAACTTCAGGCCCTACAAAATTGTGTGTGCAGGCTGTGTGTGTGTGTGTGTGTGTGTAGGGTGTGTAGGGCGTGTAGGGCATGTGGGCACTGCCAGCCACTGTGACACTAAGGGCTGTCACCCGCAGTGTGTTACAGCCCTGCCTCAGAGCCAGCCGGTGAACACAAGGATGTGGGACACCAGAGTCCCCCTGGGGAGTCCTTCCTGCCCAGCAAGCAAAGAAAGCCAGTGGGGCTCTGGTTCTCGCTGAAGGGGGGACCTGGGCTTTGTGACAGCACTGGTCAGGCTAGAGGACTTGAAAACAGAAGGAGGTGTGGTTATTCAGAGGAAAAAAGAAAAGGCAGGAAAATGGAGCCTTTAAAGAGAAATTTAACAACTCTTTCCTTCCAAGAATGAAGATATTGTCACCTGTTCAGGTTCAGTGTTAGTGAGACGGTAGGCCCTGGGTGTGGAGACAGGATTATGTTGTCTGCGAACGGGTTAATGGTTGGTCTGCAAATACGAGATAATTTTGCATTTTCCTGTTTAATTTGGTGCCTTTTATTTCTTTTTCTTGCTTAGTTGCCCTGGTTAGAAGCTCCGGTATAATGTTTAAATAGAAGTAGTGACAGTGGACATCCTTGTCCTTAGAGGGGAAGTTATTCATCTGGTCTTTTTTTTTTTTTTTTTGAGACAGAGTCTCACTCTGTTGCCCAGGCTAGAGTGAGTGCCGTGGTGTCAGCCTAGCTCACAGCAACCTCAAACTCCTGGGCTCAAGCAATCCTCCTGTCTCAGCCTCCCGAGTAGCTGGGACTACAGGCATGTGCCACTATGCCCCACTAATATTTTCTATTTTTAGTTGTTTGGCTAATTTCTTTCTATTTTTAGTGGAGACGGGCTAGTTGCTCAGGCTGGTTCGAACTCCTGACCTTGAGCGATCCACCTGCCTCGGCCTCCCAGAGTGCTAGGATTACAGGTTTGAGTCACTATGCCTGGCCTTTTTTTTTTTTTTAGTCATCCGTAATTGATGGGAGGCGGATCTCCAAAGACTGGTCTCTTGTAGGACCCACACATTGGCTCCTTTCGGAACCTTCTGGGGCCTCCTCGCTGGACAGCCCCTTGATGGCCGGGAGCTGATTTGACCTCACAGTTAGGCCACGGGATTACTGCAAATGGATCTGACATTACAGCCAGGCCCTGCGGTGTCACTACAAGCCCATCGGATGCTTACCCTCCTCCCCAGCAGTAACTAAGACCCAGGTCCAGCTTGATCTTGCATGTCTGCCTTTCCTGTAGATGAGTTTTATATTTAAGATACTCAATCATGGGGTTGTTCCTGCAATGCAGTACCATTCAGTCTTTGAAAAGAAAGATGTCAGCCCGCGCGGTGGATCACATCTGTAATCCTAGCACTCTGGAGTGCGAGGCAGGTGGATCGCTCAAGTCAGGAGTCAAAACCAGCTGAGCAAGAGCGAGACCCGTCTCTACTATAAATAGAAAGAATTAGTTGCAACTAAATATATAGAATAGAAAATTAGCCGGGCATGGTGGTGCATGCCTGTAGTCCAGCTACTCGGGAGGCTGAGGCAGGAGGATTGCCTGAGCCCAGGAGTTTGAGGTTGCTGTGAGCTAGGCTGACGCCATGGCACTCTAGCCTGGGCAATCCGAGTGAGAACTCTGTCTCAAACAAAAAACAAAAAGAAAAGAAGAAAAGATGTCTCGTCATTTGTGACAGACAGATGGCCCTGGAGGACATTGTGCTAAGTGAAACAGGCAGGCACAGAACGACAAATACTGCGTGGATCTCACTGCTGTGTAGAAACTAAAAAAGTTGAGCTCATTGAAGCAGAGGGTGGGGGATGGAGGTGTTGGGCAAAGGATGCAAAATTTCAGGAGGATAAGCTCAGGAGGTCTGTCATACAGTGTGGGATGATTATAGGTGACAACAATGTATCAAGGTTGGAAAATTGCTAAGGGAGTAGATTTTAAATGTTTCACCCCATGAGAATAAGTATATGAGGTCATGCATATGCTAATGAGTTGACAGTCATTTTGCAATATATGACTATTGTTAACCATCACATGATACACTGAAAAAATATAATTTTTACTGTTCAATCAAACAATTTTTAAAAAGAACCTCCTATTTTCGATAGCACCCAAGCTATCTTCCTCCAAATGACCCACCAGAGCTTAAATTGTGACAAGTTCTTTCTGCACTTTACGAGACGTCCCACAGTTCACATGACGTCATTGTCCTTGTCGTGGTGAGTCATAAACCCAACTTATTCATACAGGTGCATTCCTGGCGACCTTGGCAGAAGGGCAATGACACAGGGAGAGATTTGCCCTCCAGGTCCATCTCTCCCCACCTCAGCTCATGTTCCCCTCAACCCAACCCCACAGCCCGCTCCCAAACCCTTTGCCATGAGCTCCTTCTTGGCGTGACTCTGGGAGACTTTCAGTCCAGCAGCTTCGGGCATCTATGGGAAACCCATGTGTGTGCAGCCTGGCCCTGCGTGTCCCTCTGTGCGCCTGCTGGCCCGCCTGCCCTCAGCAGGTGTCTCCTGCACCGTGCAATGCTTGTCTCCCTTCTTGCAGATATCACGGGTCTCTTGGCTCTCCCCACCTTCTTGGTGAGTGACAGCAGGCATGGGAGGGGAGGAGAAACCCCTGCCTTCTCACTGGCCTGTCACCCCCAACCTGTTTATATAGAGTGTGGTGTGTTGGGGGGATGTATGTGGCTCGGTGGATTGTTGTGGTAGGGACATTTAGACACAAAGAGCATTTGGTCCAACTCTTGGTGGCTTGGTTTGGAATGTAGGGACACATAGGCACCTACAGTTTTGTATGGATCTTAGCACCATTTTTATGCAAGGGAAAATTCTCTATTCAACACTCTATAGAGTAGTATTCTATCATTTTTATCATTTCATTTTATCGCCTCTCCCTCATTCGCACTATTATCATCATCATCATCATCATCATCATCAATAAGTAGAAGATTGTCAGGTGGAGGTGGTGTGGCTAGATCATCCCAGAGTAGATAAACAAGGCATGAAAAGTGGCTAAGTGACATCACCTTGACACATCCCAGCAACAGGGGAAAGTCTAGCCTAGCTGATGCAAAGTTTGTATGTGGAGAAAATGGGGACAAATGAGTGTGGAGAGAGGGCAGGTGACAGATGAACAAGGTCCTTGCACACTACCCAGGACCTTGGATCAAATCTCATAGATGCACGTGACAGTGAGCTGTTGAGGAATACCAGGGAAGAGCAAGGTGCAGGTTTGTCATGAAGGTCATTGCGAAGTAAGAGGGGATGGATCAGAATAGGGTTACTTGAAGGAGAGAATGTAGTTTCTACAATGCAGGGGCTACTGTTAGCCTATGCAGTGCCTTCTTGGTGGGATTAAAAAAGCACCCTCAGCGGGGACAATGCAGCACAAAGGGTTCAAGATTTGACAAGCAAGTGACAGACTGCACAAAGGATGCATGGCCTAGGTGTAGAAGAGGCTAATTATGGCCTCGCTCAAGTCCTGGGCAAGGTGCCCTGTGCAGTATGCAAACCGCATGGCCCTACAAAGTACAGCCTCGTGGCTCATGTTGCATCTGTACAGAATTGGTGCTCAATTAACAATGTTCAAAGGAAGCGGACAAAAGGAAGATCATTTGGCTGCTACTACTGCCAACTACTAAGTATTATACTATCCGGGCAGAACTCAGTGAGGGTTTGCGCTCAGCTGGCTCATGAGAATGGATGTAGAGACCACATCATTGTTGTCCATGCCTGGACACTTTTTGTGGAGCAAAAGAGGGCACTGTTCACAGTTAGGCTGGACGATAGGCATAAACTCAGACAACGGGGACATACGGTCATCCTAAATAGAGGGAGGAATGGACTAGAGATCTCAGAGAAGTAGAATGTGCAGCCTTGTGAGTAACTGACTCTAAAAGGAAATCAAGAAAATCAGCAAGGAAAAAATACAACCTATCAAAAAGTGGGCAAAGGACATGAACAGAAACTTTCCAAAAGAAGGCACAATAATGGCCAACAAACACATGAAAAAATACTCAACATCTCTAATCATCAGGGAAATGCAAATCAAAATCACAATGAGATATCACTTAACTCCAGTGAGAATGGCCTTTATTAACAAGTCCCCAACGATAAATGTTGGCATGGATGCGTAGAGATGGGACACTCCTACATTGCTGGGTGACTGCAAACTAGTTCAACCTCTGTGGAAAGCAACATGGAGATACCTTAAAGCGATACAAGTGGATTACCATTTGATCCAGCAATCCCATTACTGGGCATCTACCCAAAAGAACAAAACACTTATAAAAAAGACACCTGCACTTGGATGTTTATGGCAGCAGAAATTCACAATTGCAAAGTGTGGAAACAACCCAAGTGCCCATCAATACATGAGTGGATGAATAAAATGTGGTCTATGTATACCATGGAGTACTATATCATGTACCTCTATTATTTTCCTGGATAGAGTTGGAACCCATTCTACTAAGTGAAGTATCCCAAGAATGGAAAGCTAAGCACTACCTGTACTCACCAGCAAATTGGTTCACTGATCAACACCTAAGTGGCATATAGAATAAATTTATCGGGTGTGGGCAGGTGGGAGGGGGAGAAGGGATGGGCATATACATGCATAATGAGTGCAATGCACACCGTCTGGGCATGGTCATGCTTGAAGCTCTGATTTGAGGGGGGAGCGCGGGCAAAGCAATATATGTACCTTAACATTGTACCCCTATATAGCTGAAATTAAAAAAAAAAAAGACTGCCTTTACCAATCAGTTCTGGAGAGGGATTAGGCGGGGCTCCCTGGCAATCATGTCACATTGTCTTAGAGACATTGCAGGGCGGTTGACTGACAGGGATCCTTGATGTCTTCTTTCCCTATATGGAAAGTCCCTCAATGATAAAATCTCATTGTGTGATAAAGGACAGTAACTGATTTCTTATCAGTATTCTGTATCTACTCTCTTAAAAGAGCTACTGCCATGCAGGGAAAATAGCTAATGATAACTGCAAAGGCATTAATAGCCTATAAAATTCAATATTTAGAGACGCAGAACGTGAAGGACTCTCTAGAGGTCATTGAAAGCTGGTGACACTGGAGTATCCCATTAGCCCTGATCCTAAGTCATCCGGGATACAGACATAGCTCAGGAACTCTCAGGGATCATCAAGGAGAATTTTTTTTTTTTTAATTTTTTTGTGGTTTGTCTTTGTATTCTGCTCGATTATTTGATTGCCTTTCACATCAGGAAGATTTTGAGGTCACTGAATAATAGCCACATTCCAAAGTATACAGTTGCAAAGAAATTTAGATTTAAACTCTAATCCTGACTTACTGTATATATCATGAGAGGCTGTTAAACCTTCTAAGAGCTTCATTTCCTGCCTTAAAAATTCATTATCTTCCGCTTTAACTTTGAATTAGCACGGATTTTACATTTACATTCCCCTATAAAATAAATTACAGAGCGTTTCTTTTTGTGACAACAAGTAGAAAAAAAATGTCTTTGGTTATTCCATAATTAGGCTTCATCCTTCTTGTGTTATGGAGGAAAAGATATGATCATTTGGCGGTAAATGACGCAGTGTGTCCTATTAATCTCTTCAGTTGCCTGATTCCATAATTCACTTGGCGAAGTAGAAAAATAAATAACAAACTTGTCTCCTCATCATTGTAAAAGACCTGGGAGAACATCAAATCAGGATGGATAAAATATTTCCTTTTTTCTTTTTTGAGACAGAGACTTGCTCTGTCACCTAGGCTAGAGTGCCGTGGTGTCAGCCTAGCTCACAGCAACCTCCAACTTCTGCTCAGGATCCTCCTGCCTCAGCCTCCGAGTAGCTGGGGACTACAGGCATGCGCCACCACACCCTGGCTAATTTTTCTTTATATATATTTAGTGGCCAATTAATTTTTTTCTATTTTTAGTAAAGAGAGATGGGGGTCTCGCTCTGCTCAGGCTGGTTCGAACTCCTGACCTCGAGCAATCCTCCCGCCCTCAGCCTCCCAGAGTGCTAGGATTACAGGCGTGAGCCACCGCGCCCCTGGCCAGGATGTTTATTCTCAAAGCATTGATCTCTTCCCTTCTGAAGAGAAGATCGCTTGGGATATTAAGATGTTGAGCAACAACATTCTTTTCACTTGATGTTAGTTGGATTTTTTTTTTTTTAAAGCTTGTTAAGGCATTAAAATAACATCCCTTTCATTCATGCTAAAGATTCATTTTTCCAAAAAAGATTCACTAAGACGCGAATGATATAGATGTTGTTTGTCTGCTCCCGTAGTGAAGTCACCCTGCCCATGTGTCAGCCTCTTCATCGAATAACAAGCTAATTCCAATATTGTCACAGTCTATAGCTATCAAGCTTCAGATCCACAGTCGCTTCATGCCAAGCTACCTCCCCCAGCCGTGCCTTCTCATAAGCACGAATGTTTAATAAATCCCTGCTTTTAAAGAGAAATGTGACATGCCACAGGTTAGGGGAACCCTGGAAAACTTGATGACCCCTTCTTTCTGATCCCTGTTGAGTTGGATTCTTTCGGGCATTTGCACAGAACTCCTATGGTATGGAGGAGTCACATTTTTAGGTTTTTCCCAAGGTTCGAGGGGAGAATTTTTTGTCCTGGAAGCCACGTGATGAATTGGTAGACATTCGATGGGATGAATGATCAAGGTCTTCAGGAGGGGGAGAAGGCCTGTGGCTTTCTTACTATAGGAAAAGCTGACTTGGGAATGCGGTATTCAAAGAAGGGAGAAAAATACAATGTCAAGAGAAAGGATACTAGTGCTCTAGGTGGGCCTCGTCAAATCTGCAGTGTTCTGTGTATGGTCCCCAGTTTCAGGAATCACAGAGCAGATAATTCATAGCTGGGATTTAGTGAAGTCTTTTTTTTTTTTGAGACAGAGTCTGCTTTCTGTGGCCCAGGCTAGAGTGAGTGCCGTGGCATCAGCCTAGCTCACAGCAACCTCAACTCCTGGGCTCAGAGCGATCCTCCTGCCTCAGCCTCCCAATAGTGAGACTACAGGCATGCACACCATGCCCAGCTGATTTTTCTATTTAATTTTTTAGTTGGCCAATTCATTTCTTTCTATTTTTTAGTAGAGACGGGGGTCTCTCTCTTGCTCAGGCTGGTTTCGAACTCCTGACCTCGAGCAATCCTCCCGCCTCGGCCTCCCAGAGTGCTAGGATTACAGGCGTGAGCCACCGCGCCCGGACTAGTGGAGTCTCGAATGGAATCAAAGGGTCAGAAGTGGACCCAACAGAGGTGTCCTGTTACCCTGTCGCGTGTCTGCAGCAGGAGAGTTAAGAGCCGCTACGTGGTGGCAATAACATCTGCACGGGCAAATCTCCTAACTCCTTAGCCATTAAAATGAGGGAAACCCAAAAATCCAGGAAATTAGCTCAATGTGGAAAAGCAACACCTGCTAGCTTCATGTGCCTCCCAGAAACCATCTTGCTAAATCATTTTGGGTCACATCCTTTACTATAATTCTATACCAATAGTCTTTGCAAGAAGAGGCTCACTGGGGACTGAATCTAAGCTATTGCCAGGTGTAACTGCACCAAACCAATCAGAGCACACACAATTTTTAGTCTGGCCTCTTGTGGCAGCCTCTTGTGGTCAATTGAGGGTTTATACCCAGATAAATATTATTGGCTTACCACCCCCAGTTGGATAAGAAGAATGCCAGGCTTGCAATATTTTTTTTTTTAAATAAAGTCCTTAAAAGCCTGTCATCCTCCCCGTCTCTACTATAAATAGAAAGAAATTAATTGGCCATTAATTAAGTATATAGAGAAAAATTAGCCGCGTGTGGCGCATGCCTGTAGTCCATGCTACTCGGGAGGCTGAGGAGAGGATCGCTTGAGGCCAGGAGTTGGGGTGCTGTGAGCTAGGCTGCGCACGGCACTCACTCTAGCCTCGGCAAAAAGCGAGACTCTGTCTCAAAATAAAATAAAATAAAATAAAATAAAATAAAATAAAATAAAATAAAATAAAATAACCCTGTCATCCAGGTGCATCACTCAGCCCTTCCCCTGTGACCTCCCTGATATGTCAAACCAAATGGCTTCCAGTCCCCCTGGAAGAGCCATCCTTTTTAGACTTCTCCCATGCTCTTTCTTCTTTCTGGAATTTTCTGGAGAAACTGAGCGTTTAACTCATCCCGGGACTCTGTTTTTCTCCTCCGCCTTGTTGCCCTTCTGCCAGCTGTCTTGCTCCTGGTCCCCAGCCACGTCTAGAATCCCGCCTGGCGCCACCCCGGCCCACGCGTGTCGTCTGCTCCTCCTTGCGTGGCCGCCCTGGGCCAGTCTCTTGTCTGCTCTCCACATTCCTTCCTCGCACCCCTCCTTTGCCAGTCCACCCACGGCTGCGCTCTGCCTTGGCCAAACCCTTTCTCCTTCCCTCGAGGTGTTTAGGGTGGCAGGGGACGGTCACTCTGTGCCTGGACTCATTTGGAATTGGGCTGCCGGAGCCCTGCTCTAGTCTTCTTTTTGGGTCTGTTTAGAGCGTTCTGGGCCTATGGGCAACAAAAACCCTCTGGAAGGGCTAAGGCCATTGGTTCTAACCCCTAGCGATCCTGGCTTGTCCCTTGGGTCTCCAACGCTTGGGTCTGGCAGAGGGGTCCCTCCTCGGTGGCTTCCCTGCATGGCGCATGACCACCACACGGTGTGATCTCTAGGACAATGACTCGCATTAGGGACCGATTCACCATTGCTCTATCTCTAGCACTCAGCTCAGTAGGGGCATGAATGAGTGAATGAATGAATGATTTCTCTATACTACCTCTGATTAGCTCTCTGTTGCCTAAGATATCTCAGTTCCCATACATTCTTCAGGTTGGTTTCTTTTTCTTTTTTGGCATCCCTTTCTTCTCTTATTCCAGTTTCCAGCACTTACTAAGCTACCTGACCACAGGTAAGCAACTTAACTTCTCTGTGCTTGGATTTTCTCATCTGTGACGTGGGGTAATGGAAACACCTACCTTAGGAAGTTGTAGGGACATTGGATGAGCTAATACGCTTGGAATGGTGCTTGGAGCAGAATAAACCCTCAATGAATAGTATGATAGAATTACTTCCTGTGCTTTCCTTGATGTTTTCACAGTGTTACTAAACCAATTTTGATTTTGTCAAAATTGACCAATAGAATAAAGTACATCCCTTGTTGAAACTCCTCTCCCCCTCTTGCTACATTAAAGGGATAGGACCAAAAGGCAGAGGAAGGGACACTTCTCTTTCTTGCTGTCTTTGAGCTGGGAGAGCAGCAGATCTCATGCCTTTGGACACCTCCCTTTGACCGGGCGCGTGGTCAGCCTGTAATCCTAGCACTCTTGGAAGGCTGAGCGGGCGGGATTGCTCAAGGTCAGGAGTTCCGAAACCAGCCTGAGCAAGAGCAAAGACCCCCCGTCTCTACTATAAAATAGAAAGAAATTAATTGCAACTAAATATATATATATATAAAATAATATAACGAGCTGGGCATGGTGGCGCATGCCTGTAGTCCCAGCTACTTGGGAGGCTGAGGCAGGAGGATCGCTTGAGCCCCAGGAGTTTGAGGTTGCTGTGAGCTAGGCTGACGCCACGGCACTCACTCCTAGCCTGGGCAACAAGCGAGACTCTGTCTCAAAAAAACAAAAAAAAAAAAAAAGCCTCCCTTCGTAGTACCTTTAGGACAAAGTCCAAACTATGTAGCACAGCATATGAGGGTCTTCATAGAAGACCATAGAACTCCATTCTGTTATTCTCACCTCTTCTCTTTAATCTCTTTATGTTCCGGCCATAATGAGTGTCTGCTATTCACATTTCAACACATCCTGTTTCTTCATGCCTCCATGCCTGTGCAGATGCCTTCTGCTTGGAATGCCGCCACTGCACACACACCACACTCACACCCTCCCTCGCTTGCCTTTTCCACCCTCTGACTCTTTCCTAGCCTTCCCTTGAGGTCACCCTTTTTCTCCCAGCCAGAATGCTACAGCCTTGTCTCAGCAAAATACTCGTCGCACATGTGCTTGTGTATCTGCATGCAACGAAGCATTAAACCAGAGAAGCTAAGACAATGAGCTCTCGAACCAGACTCCTGGTATGAATCTTAACTCTACCATTTGCAGATTAGAGCCTTGAGCGAGTTACTCCACCGCTCTGCCTACGGTTTGCTCACCGTTGTAAAATGGGGATTATAAAAAAAAAATAAAAAAAAAAGGGATGCATCCCTATCTTATAGGGTTGTCGTGAAGATTAAATGCATGAAGATTATCCATAGAAACACTGGATAAATATTCCATTGTCATCTATTCAACCTGAAAGCAAGCTCAGGAAGGGATGGAGTTTTTGTTCCCTCAAGGGTCTACAAGGGCCTTGAGATCCTAGTAGGACATCCATCGTGTGGCCTTTAAATGTATTGAATGAATGAACGTATGAATTGGCCAAGCACTCTGCTAGTCTTAGGGTGAGTAGACTTGAATGAGATAGACAAAGTCCCTTTCTCATGGAGTTTAGTGTAAGCTTTAGATACACTAAAGAGTGTACACAGGGGGGCGAATGGGCATTTATGAACCAAAACCGACCTAAGCCAAAAAAAAATTAAAAAGAGTGTAAACGAGAAGGTCAGAGACTACAATGAATGAGCAGGTTAAGTGAGTGGGCAACCATGCCAAGGACCTTCGGGAAGATTCCAGCAAATGGGAATACCCGGGCCATGGGCCCTGAGGGGTGAACAAGTTGGCTATGTGTAGACCTCCTCCAGCTGCTTCCAAATGTCTCTTTTAATGTCTGTCTCCTCCACCAGACTGTGGACATTGTAAAAGAGAGACTTCATCTTATAATTCCTTATAAACATAGTGTCTAGTTGGGTACTATCATGAGTATTTGTTGATGGAACAAAAATCTTAAGAAAGCACTTGCCCTTGAAATGCAGGTAAAGCACTCTCCACCTGTCTGCTCTTTCTCCTTGCTCTTCTGCCTTCCTGAAGTCTAGATCAGGGAATTCATCTGATATTGACTCGTCTTCCCATCCTCAGCCATCCTGAACTCTTAACATTCAGTGGTTGCTTAACCCCCCCCCCAATCCCAACATGTCATCTCGCAACAGAAACTGCTTTGTAGATGGAAAAAGCTTCAGTGAAGATTTTGATTTTCAGGGACTCATTTTATTTGATGAATTTCAAACATTTGTTCTTCGAGAAGCTCGTTTTAGACTCATTTTTTTTTATGTTGAGAATATATTATTCAAATGCCCATATTCTATTACTATATTCAGTGAATCTATGAGCGTGTCATTTGAAAGTTGGAACAAAGGGGTTCCAAAATAAATGAAATGTATCGTTGGTTTATCACAAGGCTGTGCAGTCAGTATAATACTTTGCTAAACTAACTCAGTCTACAAATGAGGGACTGTCCGTGAGCCCAGAGACTGGGGTCCAGATCTGTGAAGGAAGAGCCAGGAATGACTTCATGGAAGAGTAATGTCTAACTGAGACAGGGACAAAAGGAATCGCTGGAGAGAAAGCTAGCACAGAGGTTGTAGTGGAGTTAGAAGGAAGATGAAAAGAAAATATGGTATGTCAAGGGATATATTCAGCTGTTAAAAAGGAGAAAAATCTTGTCATTTGACACAACATGGATGAACCTGGAAAACATCATGTTAAGTGAAAAAATCACGGCACAGAAAGACAAATAACGACATGATTTCCACTTATATTGGAATCTAAAAAAAAAAACTCTCAAACTCATAGAAGCAGAGAGTAGAATGGTAGTTACCAAGGCTGGGCCTGCAGGGGCAGGATTGGGGAGATGTAGGTCAAAGGACACAAATGTCAGTTAAAGAGGAGGCATAAGCTCAAGAGTCTGTTGTACAACATGATAACTATACTTAATAACATATGTCCTATACTGCAAATTGCTGAGAGTAAACTTTAAGTGTTCTCAATACAAAAAAAATGAGTTGTATAAAGTAATGTATATCTTAAAATGGCTGATTTAGCCATCCACACTGTATGCATATATCAAAACATTATGTTGTATGCCACAAATATATACAAATTTTTACTTGTCAATTAAAAATAAATTTCTAAAAGAAAAAAAAAAGAAAAGGAGATGAGCAGGGTCTTGCCAGAAGGTTCTATGGGGTTGCCTTGCAGGGAAGCAGAGGTGGCAGCCACCAGAGAACAGAGCCAGCGATCCAGGGAGGAGGCCTTGTGGCTGCATAAGAGTTGAGACCCTGTCACAGAGCCCTGGAGCCATCGGAGTGATAATAACTGGATTTGTGCTTTTAGAAAATCTCTGTTGACCACCCTTAGGAGAGTGGATTGGGGCAAGACCACTTCCAGAAGGTGCTATTCACTACAGTCCCAGCAAGAGATGCTAGCCTTCACAAGACCTTCAGTTTTTCTTCTCAGATTTAGAAGCATTGTCAATCCAGGTTCCTAACCTGTCATAGCAATCAGTTGCTTTATTTGGGGGCAGTGAAAAGCCTTCCTGAGCTTTTCCTTATTAAATAACTGCCCGAAAAGTGCCCTCATCACTCGTGTAGTAGCTAGCCCTGCCTGCAAATCAACAACCACCTTGCC
>NW_017968520.1:2971065-2982023 GCF_000165445.2 Microcebus murinus
CAGACTTGGCTCTGTACTACGGCTAGAAGACTGCCCGTGTGTCAGCCATAGCTCACAAAGCAAACCTCAAAACTCTGGGCTCAAGGCAGATCCTCCTGCCTCGCCACCAATCTATCTCTCCAAAAACTTCCTCCAAGAAGTAGCAATGTGACTACAGGCATTGCCCAACCATCACAACCCTTGCTATAGTATTTCTCCCATTATATATTATACTTTAAGATTGCAATCTTGATATAGCTCCAGACGAGAGGTTCTCAAAGACTGCATCTTGCCCCAGAGCAATTTAGTCACAGTCTCTCGGGTGGGCTTTGGACATGGAGATATATTTATAGATTTTATTCCTTAGAGCAGTTTTGAATTCAAAGTAAGATTGAGCAGCAAGTACGGTTTTTGCATAGACTGCCCCTGTTATCAACGTCTCCCACCAGCGGGGTGCATTTGTGACAGTTGATGAACTTACATTGACACATTGTTATTACCCAGAGTCTATGGCTTACATTAGGGTTCCCTCTTGGTGGTATGCCCTCTATGGGTTTAGACCAATTTATAATAGCATGTATCCAATTTATAATAACCATAGCAACTTATAACAACATGTATCTGCCATTGGTGTATCACACCTAGTATTTTCACTGCCCTAAACATTCCCTGTGCTCTGTCTGTCCATCCCTCTCTCTCCCCACTCACCCCCCGCCCCACACAACCACTGATCTTTTTTTTCTTCCCATGGTTTTGCCTTTTACAGAATGTCATAGAGTTGGAATCATACATATGCAGCCTTTTCAGATTGGCTCCTTGCACTTAGTGACATGCATTTAAATTTCCTCCAAGGACGTGGATGGTTTTCAAAAGCACCCCAGGTGACGTTAACATACAGCCAAGGTTCAGAACCCCTGGTCTCAGGGAGAAAAATCTAGAAACAACCTGAATTTGGGAGACTAGGCTTCTCCTGGTTGCCAAGTAGACAGGGTCTATCCTCCTCACCCTCGCTGTGTCTCTCTGCCATCCTGCTGCCCGGTGGCTTTTGTCAGGCCACACGCATGGGAGCCTCTTGTACCTGGCATGAGTGTCATGCTTCGGCCCTGGCTTGCTGTACGTAAGTCTTTGGGTTGTCACCGCTGGGGTTGTCTGTGTGACGTTTTTATTATCTGATTCTTATGTTTCTTTTGGACAGACGCCGGGAGTGAATTCCCAGTGGAAGTTGAACCAAGATGGTTCCTGAGTTTGGGGAAAGCAGTGGCTAATTTAGAGTAGCAGACTCTATTCTAAAAAAGATGAAATCTGAGTTGAATTCTGAAATAAGGCTAGAACATCTACAGGCTGATAGTGGGGGTTGAACGAGTTTGGGTCAAGCCTTTCTGGAGCAGAGAGAACAGCTTGAGGCATGACAGGAAGCAGGGAACACGGGGTGACCTAACAAAAATTTGGACGCCTGTCAGAGCCAGACATCTCGGGCGGCCCATGGGGGAGGGGTGGTGGATGTGTCACACACGCAGTCGTGAGAAGAAACCCTGCAAAGGCTCGTGAAGCCCCTCTGAGGCACGTTTCAGTGTCTCCTTTGCCCATAGATCTTTCTGGAGACTGGGCATCTCCCATAACCCTTGGGAGGGCAGCTTATGACCCTTCTCCGTTGACCTGGCTGATCGGACCATGGATGGGTGCTGGAACTCCAAGCACAAGTCCATGTTCTTGGGTGGAGAACCAATCAACCAAGTAGAGCCAAGCAGAGATCTCTCCTGGGCATTGGAATAAAAAAAAAAACAAAACCACAGACATTTCGTAGTGGAGGGCCCTGGGTGCCAAACACTGTGCCTGCACTGAGTGTTGACAATCTGCCTCATCTGTTCTAGGGCCTGTGGCTACAGCGACATGCAAGGCAAAGTCCTGCTTTTACAGAGTTCACGTTAAAGTGGGGAAATAAACAAGTAAACAAACAAGAACACGTTGAGGGGTAGCAAAGGCCATGAATGAAACAAGGTCAAGTGAGAGAGTATAATCGGGAGGAACAGGTACCACCAAATAGGGGCTCAGGGAAGGCACCTCCAAGAAGGGGACAGAGGCTAGTGGCATGGGGGCTGGGGCAAACAAAGAGGAAAATAGTTGACTGTTGTGCGTGTGTGTGTGTGTGTGTGTGTGTGTGTGTGTAGTTCATGAGGGCATAGAGATGGGAGAAGGTATGTGGTCCCTGAAAGATTGAGGGAACCATAGGGGATTCCTGGTTGATTTGTGGTTCCTTTGAGCCCCGAGCTATGTCCTCCCTTGCATCATTCATTCTTCCAGTAACATCCCCAGACAAACACACACACACACACACACACACACACACACACACACACACACACGCAGGCACAGTGGATCTTGCATTTTTGCATGCCAAAGTGCTTAAAAACAGGGATCAACTGAGGAAGCTTCTGGACGACAGCTTGTGGCTTTGGACTTTGCTCTGTCTGCAAAAGGGCTTTGGAGCAGTGCAGAGTGTCTCCCTGCTCTGGTGTCAGGAAAAACACATTCCCTTTTCAGGCATGGAAAGCTACTGGCTGTACCGAGGCTTTCCTTCCTCTGCCAACTGCTGAAACAAGAAAAACAACCGCCACCCCGACTGCCAGCCATCTGGCCAGACACCACCTGCTCTCGGCGCCCAGAGCACCTGGGCTGCAAACGCATCCTGCGTTCCTCCGAACACAGCGGCAGGGCTGTTGAAACAGCACGGCGTTCAGGAAATAGCCATTATCTCCACGCCTCGTGCGTTCAGCGGGGCGGGTTCTGGGCTGAGCTGCAGACGGCGGCGCCAGCGACTGCCACGAGCTCCTGGCCCGGATCTGCCGTGCACATGCCAGTGCTGCCCGCGGGCCGGCGGAGCTGGGCTCCTCCTGGCGTCGTTGGAGAGCAATCTGGGCTTGCTTCCCTCCCTCTGTGTGAGGTCCCCAATGCACACCCAATGCACCGTCAGCACCAGCGCAAAAAATGGGTGTGCAGATTTGCAAGACTGCTGCTGTGGTTTGTTGCACGGATTTTTCCAAAGGGAGCTCTTTGGCCAATGACAACAGGGAAAGGAGTGGAGACCAGCAGGTGAGTCTCGTCTCTCTCCACTTGCCTCGTGGAAGAGAGAGGCTATGCTGGTGGCCATCACCCGGTGTCCCCCTTTCCTTCCCACATTTGGCAGCAGGCCAAGCTGACCTTGGATGGTAGGGCGACTTTGTCAGTTTGGGCTGGATGATATTGTCATCAAGGAATCAGGCTGGTCTAGTCAACACCTATGTGTTGACTTTCAGAATACTCTTCATTTTATAACTATCTATTGTCACCCTCTGGCGTACCCGGATGTGCATAACTGTTGTTTTGGGAATAGTTTTGTGGATATTCTGAATTATGAAACAGGTCAAGGCTAGGTGCGGTGGCTCACGCCTGTAATCCCAGCACTCTAGGAGGCCGAGGCCGGCAGATCACTCAAGGTCAGGAGTTCGAAACCAGCCTGAGCAAGAGCGAGACCTTGTCTCGACTATAAATAGAAAGAAATTAATTGGCCAACTAATATATATATAGAAAAAATAAGCCGGGCATGGTGGCGCATTCCTGTAGTCCCAGCTACTTGGGGAGGCTGAGGCAGGAGGATTGCTTGAGCCCAGGAGTTGGAGGTTCCTGTGAGCGAGGCTGACGCCACGGCACTCACTCTAGCCTGGGCAACAAAGCGAGACTCTGTCTCAAAAAAAAAAAAAAAAAAAAGATGCCAGGATAAATCAGAAATATGGTGGTACTTTTCCACCTGCTATTATGTTCAAAAGCATCCAAACGTGTATTGTTTCTGGACCTAATGAAGGAGAGGCCCTCATGTGGAAACAAAAACAAAAGCACAGCATTCTTTGCTGGTGGTGGCCAATTTTGTCTGAATGTTCTGATGAGGCCGGATGCATGCCGTTCATTTGGCCCCAGCCAACCCTAGCAAGCCAGCTGACAGTGGCCTGAAGCCGGCAGTTGCAGTCAGCTAAAATTCTGAAACCTAGCAATGCATCACTTAGTCTCACGTACTGAGAGCAAATGATTTATTTTCTCCTGTAAACTTTAAGCCCTTAATATCTCCGGGAATGTATCTGGTTTGGAAAAAAATCTCACATCCTAAAGAAGAACACACACGTCAGAAAAGAGAGAATGTTCTGTTAACAAGAAAGACAAAACAAAGCATGATTTAAAAAAAAGCCCTCTGAAAAAGCCACGTAAGCTACTTCTATCTGCAGCGACTCAGAGGGACTTGGTGTGAGTGAATAGTGCTTTGTGGTTAGGAAGAATGGAGAAATCAGTGAAAGGAAAGACAATTGCAAATAAGTTAAAATGTTACGGTAATGATAAGGGTTTGTAATTTGCCTCTTGTTCTGAACATTATGAAACAGGGATGGAATTTTGTCCATAGAAGTCAGTCGGTTTTGTCCTACTGTCACTAAAAGTATGTTGAATCAATATCTAAAGAATTGGCACAAACCATTAGCCAGTCCAGAGAAACTACGTGCCCCAGCTTAGCCTGATTAGGTGGAATTTAAAATGCATCAAATAAGAGCAAGGGCTCTCTGGTGGAAGTGGGGGTCTGGAGACCCACAGGACAGCTTCGTGGCATTTTTTTCCTCTCTCCTCGAAGCTACATGTGGTATCTTCAGTGGGGCAATTTGAAAACTGCTTCTCTACTAGGTGACTGTCTGGTGACTCCTCATCTGCATTCCTTCCTCACCGTCACCAGATTACCCTCACTCCATTCTTGTCTTTTTCACCACCTCCATGCTGGTGGTTCCCAAAGCCAGAGCTCAGAGCAGTGCTGGTCGCGGATGAGGTTTGCACAATTCCTGCTGAGTGTTGGAAGAAAACATAAGTGCAACTTAGTGAGTTTTTGCAAAGCCAAATTATTCTATGTAAGCCTTTTTTTTTCATTATGAGATAACACCTACCTAAATTTTGGGTTGTTAAAATATTCTTTCTTTTATAAGTCCAGCTTGGTGGCTCACACTTGTAGTCCCAGCTACTCTGGAGTCTGAGGCAGAAGGATCGCTTGAGGCCAGGAGTTTGAGATCAGCCTGGACAACATAGTGAGACTCTGTCTTTAAACAAATAAAAAGTTTATTTTATTAATTTTTATTTTCTTATTCTTCCTTTTATTTGCCAAGGCTTATCTAAAATTTTATTATTATTATTATATGAAATGATGGGAATACCAGACTTTTAAAAAACCATTCTTTTAGGCAAAATATGAAATTATGAATCTTGTGTTAGTTCCCAGGATTATTATTAAAATTGTACTTTATGGGGGTAAAAAATTCTCAAATCTAGGCACTGCTGTTTTAAAGCACATTTTAAAGATGTTCTATGCTTTATTGTAAAAAAGGAAACGTTTAAAAAATTACAATGTTATATATGGTCATTAAAAACTTGGAAAGTACAGATAGGATAGAATCTATAACAGCAAAAAGTAGGAATGTATAAGTTACCAGTTTTCCGTCCCTCCCTCTCTTTCTAAGGAGTACAGGATCTACTTTTTCTGTGCTAACTGAGAAAATGTGAGGTGGCAGAACTTCAAGGAAGAGAAAGACTAGACTGATTTCCAGTCAAAAGAGCCCCGAGTAATTGGAAGTCCAGAACAGATTGCAAAGCAGGCAGCTGGGGTGAGGGCGAGCGAGAGAAATGAAGCTGCCTGGTTTTGTTCTGTGACCCTGAGGAGAAAAATGAAAAAAAAAGATTTTAGAGTAGTTTTTTTCCTTCCTTCCTTCCTTCCTTCTTCCTCTTCCTTCCTTCTTCCTTCCTTCCTTCCTTCCTTCCTTCCTTCCTTCCTTCCTTCTTCCTTCCTTCTTACTCCTTCCCTTCCTTCCTTCCTTCTTCTTTCTTTCTTTTTTTCTTACTTTTCTTCTTTCCCTTCTTGCTTGGCCCTCCCGAAGTCTTCTTTCTACTTCTTTCTTTCTTCTTTCTTTCCTGACAGAGTCTCACTCTGTTGCCTGGGCTAGAGTGCCATGGCGTCAGCTTAGCTCACAGCAACCTCAAACTCCTGATCCTCCTGCCTCAGCCTCCTGAGTAGCTGGACTACAGACATGTACCACCATGCTTGGCTAATTTTATGTGTATACACAGCAACAGCCACACACGACACACACACACACACAAACACATATAAGTACTTTAGTTTTCCCACCAGCTAATTCTTTTCATTTTTTTATTTTTTTTAGTAAGCAGCTGGGTCTCGAATCCTGAGCTCTGATCCTCCCGCCTTCAGGTCCCAGAGTGCTGCTAGATTAAGGGTGAGCCATGACCTAAAATAGTTTCCCAAAGTGTCATGCCATCTAATACCTCTTCCTACTTACTCTTCATTCTTTGATGATGTTAAATCGCTTTTCAATGTTTTCCATTTTGGATTCTTTTGAATGTAAAACTGTATTGTGACTGACCACAAAATATGCAGTTTTATTTGGGTTACAAAGAAGAAAATATTCAACATGCCTAATTACACCTTTGGAATCTATTGGGGTTCAAAACACAGTAAAGATAGTGTTGAACATTCCTTGTCTTTTACTCCTCTGAGGAGAGCAAGTCTGGCCAGGGAATACCTCATGCTCTCCTCAGCAGGCAGGGACTCGCTGGCCAGCGGCTGCCTCTGGTGTTCCCATTCTCTTGGCCTCTGCCATGATGCTTTTTTCGGACAAAGGCCTTCTGGTTGTTGGAACTTGTGACCAGTACTTCAGGTGCGGTCTCAGAGGCCTGGGGACTCGAAAACCTTCTTTTCTCCCCAGGAGAGAGAATTTTCTTCCACATGGAGAGCTGTTGAGCAACCATCTTTAATTTAAACGATGATGTGGAGCTTCCAGTTCCAAATAATATATGGATTCCCTTCTGTAATTCTCTACCCACACTTTCACCAAGATAAATAAATGACAAAACTTTTGGATTATAAATTTCTATGTGAACTCGAAACATCAAAGGTTAAGATAAGGGCAGAGCCTCATTCAAGGCCTTTTAAAAGGGTTGGAAGGGGCCGAACACGGTGGCTCATGCCTGTAATTCTAGCACTCTGGGAGGCTGAGGCAGGAAAATCATTTGAGCTCAGGAGTTCGAGACCAGCCTGAGCAAGAGTGAGACCCTGTCTCTACTATAAATAGAAAGAAATTAGCCAAACAACTGAAAATAGATAAAATTAGCTGGGCATGGTGGTCCATGCCTGGAGTCCCAGCTACTTGGGAGGCTGAGGCAGGAGGAGCACTTGAGCCCAGGAGTTTGAAGTTGCTGTGAGCTAGGCTGTGACACCATGGCATGCTAGCCTAGGCAAGAGAGTAAGATTCTGTCTCCAAAAAAAAAAAAGGTGGACAGACAGCTTTGCCCTTTCTTCTATTTGGACTTGGACTTTTGGTGAGATGCCTTTTAGTTTCTGGAATTCCATGCCTGAATATGTTTTCTTGGTATTCTTTCAGATAATTAATCCCTCTTTCAATTTCTCCCTTCTGTTCTCTTTGCACCCAAGCCTAATACATTGAAAATTATTGCTGCTTTTTTTTTTTTTTTTGAGACAGAGTCTTGCTTTTGTTGCTCAAGCGCTAGAGTGAGTGCGTGCATCCAGCCTAGCTCACAGCCTAACCTCAAACTCCTGGGCTCCAAGCGATTCCTCTGCCTCACCTCCCCAGGTAGCTGGGACTACAGGCAGTGGCCACAAAACATGCCTGCTAATTTTTTTTGCTATATATATTTTTAATTGATCATTCATTCTTTCTATTTTACAGTCAGAGACACGGGTCTCGCTCAAGGCTGGTTTCGAACTCCCGACCTTGAAACAATCCGCCTGCCTCGGCCTCCCCATGAGTGCTAGGATTACAGGCCGTCGAGCCCACCGCGCCCCGGCCTATTTGCTTGCTTTTTGACAAAAGCGGAGAATTGGGATATCAAACTTTAGTCATCTTATGACTAAAGATGCTCCATATAAATATTAGTAGAACATAGCATTTTGATAGCAGAGTAAGAATTGATTAAGAAAAGCAAAACAAATGAGATGGTGCATGTTGGGAAAGTTCTGCACACTTTAGAGAACAAAAAACGCTGATTGAAAATCATTACTAGTCTGTGACAAGTGTTCTGAAACTGTTAATTTCCTGAACGGCAATTAGAAATGGCTAACATCCCTCACTCACCCTTCCTCCCCCTTGTCCTTCACTCTTGACCTTCCCAGGGATGTCCTCTGACACTGTCCAACACCTTTGTTGCCCCCTCCCCATCTTGTCCCCCATGTGCCTGACATCATCCTTTCCAGATCGTCTTTCAGTTGTCCCTGTTGAAATCAAACTGCCAACAAACAGCGTACCGAGTGGCTCTTTGCAGGGCATATCTGTTGGGAAACTGGAGATTGATCACAAAGAATGATTGAAGGGTCATGTCCCCTGCCCTTGAAGTTGGGAGAGACATCATCCACACTGGATTCTCTATGCACCAGTCACACTGAGCATGTACAACAGCCCCACACCGTTAGCATACCGCGACTGTGACAGCTGAGTGGGGGCTGGGAAGGACACCTCCCAAGTGGCGATCTGCAGGTGTGTCTGTTGTCCTTCCCCAAAGGTGCCACACAGGCCTCCACCAGGGCTGAAAGCCGAGTAGCATGTCCTCCGGGTACGGGAGGGGAATGGTAGTTTCCATCCGCTCTGTGCCCTGTCACTTTTATTTTTTAATTTTTTAGTTTTTTTTAATTTCATGCATATTACAGGGGTACAAATGCTAAGGTTACGTATTTTGTCCATGCTCCTCCACCCCCTCGAGTCAGAGCTTCAAGCATGTCCATCCCCCCAAATGTTGCACATCTCACTCATCGAGTTTTATATACCCCATCCCCTCCGTCCCGCCTCCCACATGTACTCACCAGCAAATTGGTATTAACGGATCAACACCTAAGTGGACATATTGGATAACATTATCAGTGTCGGGCAGGTGGGAGGCGGAGGAGGGATGGTATATACAAACATAATGAGTGAGATGTGAAACATTTGGGGGATGGACATGCTTGAAGCTCTGACTCGAGGGGGTGGAGGGGCATGGACAAAATACGTAACCTTAACATTTGTACCCCCGTAATATGCTGAAATAAAAAAACTAAAAAATTAAAAAATAAAGTGACAGGCACAGAGCGGATAGAACTACCATTCCCTCCCGTACCCGGGATGGACATGCTAATCGGGCTTTCAGCCCTGGCTGAGGCCGTGTGGCACCTTGGGAAGACACAGACACACCTGCAGAGTCGGGCCATGGGAGGTGTCCTTCCCAGCCCCCACTCACTGTCACATCTATCTAACAGTGGGGGCTGTTGACATCTCAGTGTGACTGTGCATAGAGAATCAATGTGGACTCTTTCTCTCCCAACTTCAAGGGCAGGGACCATGACCCCTCAATCATCTTTGTATCAATCTCCAGTCCCAACAGATATGCCCTGCAAAGAGCCACTCGGTACCTGTTTGTGGCATGACTTTCAACAGGGAAACCCTGAAGACGATCTGAAAGGATGATGTCAGGCACCATGGGGACAAGAGGGGAAGGGGGCAACAAGGTGTTTGGAAGTGTCAAGACATCCCTGGAAGTCAAGAGTGAAGGACAAGGGGGAGAAGGTGAGGAGGGAGGTAGCCATTTCTAATTGCTTCAGAAATTAACCAGTTTCTGAAGCACTTGTCACAGACTAGTAATGATATTCATCCACGTTTGTTTTCTTCTCTAAAGTGTGCAGAACTTTCCAACATGCACCATCTCATTTGTTTCTTTTTAATCTATAATTCTTACTCTGCTATCAAATGCTATGGTTCTACAATATTTATATGAGCATCTTTAGTCATAAGATGACTAAGATTTGATATCAATTCTCCCTTTTGTCAAAAAGCAGCAATAGGCCGGGCGCGGTGGCTCACGCCTGTAATCCTAGCACTCTGGGAGGCCGAGGCAGGCGGATTGCTCAAGGTCGGGAGTTCGAAACCAGCCTGAGCGAGACCCTGTCTCTACTAAAAATAGAAAGAAATGAATTGATCAATTAAAAATATATATACAAAAAAAATTAGCAGGGCATGGTGGCACATGCCTGTAGTCCCAGCTACCTGGGAGGCTGAGGCAGGAAGATCGCTGAGCCCAGGAGTTTGAGGTTGCTGTGAGCTAGCTGATGCCAGGCACTCACTCTAGCCTGACAACAAAGCAAGACTCTGTCTCAAAAAAAAAAAAAGCAGCAATAATTTTCAATGTATTAGGCTTGGGTGCAAAGGAACAGAAGGGAGAAATAAGGGTTAATTATCTGAAGAAACAAGAACTATTCAGGCATGATCCAGAACTAAAAGGCATCTCACCAAAAGTCCAAGTCCAAATAGAAGAAAGGCAAAGCTCCTTCCAACTTTTTTTTTTTTTTTGGAGACAGAATCTTACTCTCTTGCCTAGGCTAGCATGCCATGGTGTCACAGCCTAGCTCACAGCAACTTCAAACTCCTGGGCTCAAGTGATCTCACTGCCTCAGCTCCCAAGTAGTGGGACTCCAGGCATGGACCACCATGCCCGGCTAATTTTATCTATTTTCAGTTGTTTGGCTAATTTCTTTCTATTTATAGTAGAGACAGGGTCTCACTCTTGCTCAGGCTGGTCTCGAATCCTGAGCTCAAATGATTTTCCCGCCTCAGCCTCCCAGAGTGCTAGAATTACAGGCATGAGCCACCGGTGTTCGGCCCTTCCAACCCTTTTAAAAGGCCTTGAATGAGGCTCTGCCCTTATCTTAACCTTTGATGTTTCGAGTTCACATAGAATTTTATATCCAAATTTTTGTCTCATTATTTATCTTGGTGAAAGTGTGGGTAGAGAATTACAGAAGGGAATCCATATATTATTTGGAACTGAAGCTCCACATCATCGTTTAAATTAAAGATGGTTGCTCAACAGCTCTCATGTGGAAGAAAATTCTCCTCCTGGGAGAAAAGAAGGTTTTCGGTCCG
>NW_017968520.1:2982048-2992566 GCF_000165445.2 Microcebus murinus
GAAGGATGAACTCCCGGACCTTGAGCAATCCGCCTGCCTCGGCCTCCCAGAGTGCTAGGATTACAGGCGTGAGCCACCGCGCCCGGCCTATTGCTGCTTTTTGACAAAAGGGAGAATTGATATCAAATCTTAGTCATCTTATGACTAAAGATGCTCATATAAATATTGTAGAACCATAGCATTTGATAGCAGAGTAAGAATTATAATTAAAAAAGAAACAATAGATGTCATGTTGGAAAGTTCTGCACACTTTAGAGAAGAAAACAAACGTGGATGAATATCATTACTAGTCTGTGACAAGTGCTTCAGAAACTGGTTAATTTCTGAAGCAATTAGAAATGGCTACCTCCCTCCTCACAGCCTTCTCCCCCTTGTCCTTCACTCTTGACTTCCAGGGATGTCTTGACACTTCCAAACACCTTGTTGCCCCCTTCCCCTCTTGTCCCCATGGTGCCTGACATCATCCTTTCAGATCGTCTTCAGTTGTCCCTGTTGAAAGTCATTGCCACAAACAGGTACCGAGTGGCTCTTTGCAGGGCATATCTGTTGGGACTGGAGATTGATACAAAGATGATTGAGGGGTCATGGTCCCTGCCTTGAAGTTGGGAGAGAAATAGTCCACATTGATTCTCTATGCACAGTCAACCTGAGAATGTTCAACAGCCCCACACGTTAGATAGGATGGTGACAGTGGAGTGGGGGCTGGGAAGGACACACTCCCATGGCCCGACTCTGCAGGTGGTCGTGTTCTTCCCAAGGTGCACAACGGCCTCAGCCAGGCTGAAAGCCCGGAGTAGCATGGGTCCATCCCGGGTACGGGAGGGAATGGTAGTTCTATCCGCTCTGTGCCTGTACTTTATTTTTAATTTTTTTAGTTTTTTTCATTTCAGCATATGTACGGGGGGTAACAAATGTTATAGGTTATCTATATTTTGGTCCCATGTCCCCTAACACCCCTCGAGTCAGAGGCTTCAAGCATGTCCATCACCCCAAATGTGTCACGATCTCACTCATTATGTTTGTATATTACCCATCCCCTCCTTCCGCCTCCCACCATGGCCCGACACTGATAAATGTTATCCAATATGGTCCACTTAGGTGTTGATCCGTTAATACCAATTTGCTGGTGAGTACGTGTGGTGCTTGTTTTCCATTCTTGAGATACTTCCACTTATAGAATGGGTTCCAGTATCTATCCAGGAAAATAAAACAGGTGCTAGATCACCATTGTTTCTTAAAGCTGAAATAGTACTCCAATGGTATACATATACCCACATTTTATTAATCCCCATCAATATATTGGATGGGCACCTTGGGTTGTTTCCACAGCTTTGCAATGTGAATTGTGCTGCTATAAACATTCGAGTGCAGGTGTCTTTTTGCAGGGGCCAGTGGGTCCTATGATGGTTACATTAGATCATTTCAGAGGGTTTTGTCTGTCCTGAAACACTAGAAAGAAATTATTTCTATCAGTTACCAATGTTTCTCAAAAATAAGACCAGGATCTATATTTATATTTTCCTCAAAAGAAAGAGCACCCTAGGGCTTATTTTTCAGGGGATGTGTTATTTTTTAAGTAAGTAACAACCATCTCCATTTATCAAGAATAGAGTGGAAGTCTTCTTCTGGAACATCATCATCACTCTCCAAACCCCAAATCCCATCCTGAATTTCTTGCAACTCTATTTCCTTTAGAACCACTGCCCCCGATCGTCTCCCTGTGGGAGCACTAAGACTCTCACGGGGGATGAGAAGGGCTGCTGGTGTTTTTTCTGCTCTGCGACGACATGCAATGGGTTGGCAGATGAGCTGCGCAGCCACGCTCCATCAACTAGGGCTATTTTCATAGCCACGCCCAACCACTAGGCTTATTTTTCCAATAGCCACGCCCACCACTACGGCATGATTTTCATAGCCACGCCCATCACTAGGGCTGATTTTCGGGGTAGGGCTTCTATTGCGCACATGCCTAGACACCCTGCTAGGGCTTATTTTATGGGTAGGGCTTATTTTCGGGGAAACATGGTAGTAGAAATTGGAAGGAAGAAGTAGATACTCCTCAAGTAGGTGGGAAGGGGGTGTTAAGTATTACCTTTACTACAAGAGTTACACAAGACAAGCCAGAGAGGAGAAAGTGGGTAAATATGGGAGCCCTGGGCAATTACAGGATTCATTTAGAGAAGAAAAATTTCAGTTAATAGAGATTTTCCTGAACAGAGATGATAAGAGGCTGGGATTATTCTCATGATCGAAGTATCAGTTGGGTATGAGGGAATGGAATCTGTTCGAACTCCAGGGAAGGAGAAAGATGATTAGATCATTAGTTAGACAAGGCAAAAGCTGATGACAATGATAATTCGTTGGTACAACCAAGGGCATTTTCTTTCTGTGCTGTTCTAATGGCAATATTTCACACTCTCAGGAGATTGAGGTTGCTGTGAGCTAGGCTGATGCCACGGCACTCTAGCCCAGGAAACAGAGTGAGACTAAAAAAAAAAAAAAAAAAAAAAGAAGGAAAGTCTACGGATTTGCTGACTCTATAAAGCACAAAAATCTTTTTAGGGACACTCGATTATGTTGAGTGGTATGTTTCTCCTCTTCACGTCCTCTGTGCCCGGGTATGTCCACCTGCTGGTCTTGTGTCCCTGATTAGGCACCTGGTGGCAACCAATGACATGGGTCGCAGGACTGACAAGGCATGACAAACCTATTCTGGGACTTACTGAGGTTCCAGCGAGGTCACGTGGAATTTTATCACTTCTAGTCTCAGGACGTTTCTCTGGGACTGATTTCTCTTATAAACTGGATGGGTGTTTTACCCGAGTGGATCCAGGACTACACTGGGGAGTCAGTACTTGTCTGCCCTTCCTCTCTGGGACCCATTTCCTGCTCCTCTTGTCTCTCTTCCATCTGGATCTTTTGTATTCTCATAAAGCCTGTGCTCAGTGCCTGTCAGCTTAGGAGACATGTTTGCTAAGGTGGAGAGACTATCTCACCAGCTCAGTGGGCTTGGGATTTTTATTAACATAAGGGCCATTTAGGGACTCCAATTTGATTGAATTCTAATGAAACAAATCATTCATGGAGAAATTTTAGGTATCCTAACAGGCTACTGGGAAAGTGTTTTGGGTTAGGGGAAGTTTTAGGAGCTCCCCTTTGAATTCTACCCTTAGTGCTTAGAATTTCTGAGCTCACCAGACCCTCCTGCCCCAGTTGCTAAGAGTTCAGAGTAGCAAAGTTGCTAAGGTTCAGACACATTGTTCTCTTCCTCTGTTAACCAGCAATGACCAATTAATCTTCTTCTGCAGGATTTATAAGTATTCTAGGCCGGGCGCGGTGACTTATGCCTGTAATCCTAGCACTCTGGGAGGCTGAGGTGGGTGGATTGCTCAGGGTCAGGAGTTCAAAAGCAGCCCGAGCAAGAGCGAGACCCTCGTCTCTACTAAAAATAGAAAGAAATGAAAGGGCCAACTAAAAATATATGGAAAAAATGAGCTGGGCATGGTGGTGCATGCCTGTAGTCCCAGCTACTTGGGAGGCTGAGGCAGGAGGATCGCTTGAGGCTAGGAGTTTGAGGTTGCTGTGTGCTAGGCTGATGCCACGGCACTCATTCTAGCCTAGGCAACAAAGTGAGACTCTGTCTCAAATAAATAAATAAATAAATAAATGTATTCTAGGCCAGGAGTAGTGACTTACACCTGTAATCCTAGCACTCTGGGAGGCCGAGGTGGGAGGATCACTCAAGGTTAGGAGTTCGAAACCAGCCTGAGCAAGAGGGAGACCCGTCTCTACTATAAAAATAGAAAGAAATTAATTGGCCAGCTAAAAACATATATAGAAAAAGTTAGGCGGGCATGATGGCACATGCTGCCTGTAGTCCCAGCTACTCAGGAGGCTGAGGCAGGAGGATCACTTGAGCCCAGGAGTTTGAGGTTGCTGTGAGCTAGGCTGACGCCACAGCACACACTCTAGCCTGGGCAACACAGTGAGACTCTGTCTCAAAAAAAAAAAAAAGTATTCTAGTAGCTAACTTAGCTACTTGGTAATGCTTCATGCTTTTAAGCATCAGAAAGTGAAAAATACAAAAAACAATTGCTGCCTGTGAGAAACCAGGATGAAGTTTGGTTTGGCTTCGGAAGTGAAAATGGCATCTGGTGTATGCATTGGTTTCCATTTGGTTCCATTCCCAGGCAGGCAGAAAGTGTGTACAGCCCAGGGGTGGGCAGGCCACCAGAGATTTAGTTTGTTAAATGGTGGCTGGGCCCAGGAGTATGGGGTGACTTTTGAAGAATTTAGCTCTGCAAAAGATTCGAGAAACCGAAGGCGCCTTCATCTTAGTCAAATGCGGACAATCCATCTGTCCTTTCCACGCAATAAACCGGGACCTTAGAAGTGGAGATCAAATCATTCGGGAGGGAAAATTGGCTGGAGAACGTCCAAGCTGACCCGCATGTAGACATTTCTCCAGCCTTGTCTTGTCTCCTGCTACAAATCATCCTGCAAAGATTAAGGCAACAGCAACTTCAATTCACACACCTTTGAAAGACGGTGACTTCAGCATTCTGCATGGTGAAATTCGCAGGCGACAATCAATATGTATTTTCAGGCAAAGAGCCATCATTCATTTCTGTTATCGGACAATCTCGGGCAGGAATCATATCTTTTGTGACTTCAATGCACAGCATTTTCAACTGCTTTATTACTGTGGCTGAGAACAGGGCTTTGCTCCAACTGGCATTTAGCTGCTCAAGTTTTCTGAACTGCCATTTATACTGGAGTATCCAGGACAAGTGTGTTTCGAAGGGAAGGGAAAAGAAAAGGAGAAGAAGGAGGGGAAAATCTCTCTGCAGCGAAAAGCTGTTTTTGTTAGCTCGAAGCAGCTTAATTTGTTATCGTTGACACTGAGTGCACTGTTGATTTAAGTTTTGCATTGTGGGTATCGACTTTACAATGAAAAGCCAGACACCAGCCACTGTCTAACAAGGGCCAGAACAATCAGAATTTCAGATCCAGAATGGTGTAGAGGAGGAAAGTCTGCCAGAAGACAAAAGATCTTGTCCTGGCTCTTGGAAGAATTGGTTGTGTGACACTAACCGAGTCACTTTCCCCCTTTGGGCTTCAGTTTTTGCATCTGTAAGGACATAGATACAGGAGAACTTGACCCAAGCTCCCTTTCAGCTCTAAGAGTCTTTGGCTCTATGATTGGGGTTGTGTTTTACTATCGGTTAACATTATAAATTTGTAAAATGAGGCAGGTTTCTAAAAAACATGAACGCAAACATACTTTAATACACTTATTAAAGTGCTAACTGCTGCCCAATTTTTATTTTCAAAAATCATTTATCCTAATATAATATGTTGCAATATTATGATGGAGTTATTAGAAATTAACCAATTTCAGAAGCACTTGTCAGAGACTAGTAATGATATTCATCCACGTTTGAATGGTTCTCTAAAGTGTGCAGAACTTTCCAACATGCACCATCTCATTTGTTTGTTTGTTTGTTTGTTTTTTTGAGACAGAGTCTCACTTTGTTGCCCAGGCTAGAGTGAGTGCCGTGGCGTCAGCCTAGCTCACAGCAACCTCAAGCTCCTGGGCTCAAGGGATCCTCCTGCCTCAGCCTCCCGAGTAGCTGGGACTACAGGCATGCGCCTGCCATGGCCCGGCTATTTTTTCTATATATATTTAGTTGGCCAATTAATTTCTTTCTATTTATAGTAGAGGGGGTCTCGCTCTTGCTCAGGCTGGTCTCGAACTCCTGACCTCGAGCAATCCACCCGCCTCGGCCTCCCAGAATGCTAGGATTCCAGGTATGAGCCACTGCACCTGGCCTGTTTCTTTGTTAATTTATAATTCTTACTCTGCTGGTAGCACAGCTGAGAAGGGAGCTGAAAACACTGTTTACATCATGTTAAAAATTTTTTTTCTCTTAAAAGTGTTTTGTTTAAATTAGTTCATTAATTCAACAATGTCCCTTGAGCCCTGACTATGTGTCAGGCCCTGTGTCAGAGATGGGGATAGAAGGGTAGACATGGTTCTACTCTTGTGGTGTTTGCAGTGCGGTAGCAAGACCATAGTTAAACACAGGATTGGCTAAATAAGAAAGTGGCGAATATTTTATTACTTCATGAACACTGGGCTGTCCAGGAATGGCAGTAGGACAGAGGTACTGTCAGCTCCCCATTGCTGGAATGGATCTGGGGCCCCCTAGAAACCGCTGCCCACTCCACAATGGAGTTTGGGGATGGGACTTGGTGGATCAGGGCTGTTTTCAGAGGTTGCATCCACCCAACACACGAGAGGCACAACTGATTTCTATTTTTGAGATGTTCTTCCAACCAAGAGCTCATTTGCCTGTTTCACAGAGCGAAAACACATATTGTCTATGGTGCTGCTGGGGTTCAAGGCTATGCCAACCATTGGCTTTTCCAGCAATGTCATAATCACGCAGCTCTGGGTTTTGCAGGAGCTCGTGCAAGACTAGTTGGTTGTGTAGAATGCAACCAGGAAAGGGATGGGTGTATACATACATAATGAATGCGAGGTGCACCAACTGGGGAATGGACACGCTTAAAGCTCTGACTCAAGGGAGGACGGGGGGAAGGGCAATATATGTAACCTTAACATTTGTACCCCCACAATATGCTGGAAAAAAAAATAGAATGCAACCAGGAACTTTTTCTTGCCGCACTGAATGGTAACTTGGTGGTACTGCTTTGACTCCACACTGTGCTAAAACCCATGGCTTCATTTTTAAGGGATGAGTTAATTCTATGATTCATTATGGCTAGGTCTTCCAAATGGGAAGTGTGGGCACAGCTACCTATGTCATAGATATATGGTGGTCTTCAGAGTGGTCTTCACATTGGGGCTCATCTTTGGATTCCCAATGCCTGGCATATAGCCTAGCATACAGTAGGCACTGATTACATGCTTGCTGATCCAAAGCACCACTAAAATGTATTACCTTTTAGTGTTTTTATTTCTTTTTTTTTTTTTTCAGCTACCAAAGTAATTTATATTTGAGGTAAAAATTTAACAATATAAAAATGATTTAAAAGTGCTTGCTAGCCAGGTATGGTTGTGTTCACCTGTAGTCCCAGCTACTCAGGAGGCCAAGGCAAGAGGATCACTTGAGGCCAGGAGTTCGAGACCAGCCTGGGCAATGTAGCAAGACCCTATCTCTAAAAAAAAAAAAAAAAAAAAAAGTGAATGTTTCTTCATCGCATTCCACAGAAATGACTACGGTTAACCATTTGATCTTTCCAGACCTTTTCAATGCCTATATTCACCCCATTCTACTTCAAATAGAGTATTAAAAATATGGCTTGAAAACAATTATCTTATTTATCAATAGAAATCTGACTTTTTCATGTCAGTATATTGATCTACCTCATTCCTTTCACAATATTTCTTGGTATAGATGCAACATGATTTGTTAAGCCATTCCTTTATTGAATGACACTAGGTTGTTCCTAACCCTTTGCTGTGACAGACAATGCTTGAATGAATTTTTTGATTGTGTGTGTGTGTGTATTTCCACAATTGTGAGAACATCTCTGAAGAATATATTTCTGCAATTAGTATTGCTAGGACAAGAGTTATGCATGTTTTTTAATAGACACTGACAAGTTGACTACCAGAAGCTGTATCAATTCATACTCTGTATCCATCAAAACGTTTTTGGTGTCGGTGGTGGGTAAGTCCACCCAAAGTGGAGAAAGGAAATTTAATAGACTTGGTACTGAGTGGGCTGGAGGGTAGCTAGCTTCAGGCGTGGTGAGACCCAGCCTCAGAATGATGTCATTTGGCTCCAGTTTGTCTCTCCTGGTCTCTCAGCTTCACTTCCTCTTTGGTGGCTTCATCTCAGACAACTGTCCCTCATGGTATTAAAACAGCTGCAGAACTCTAAGCTTCATCATTTCAGGTTCTAGTCCAGTGAGTTTATATTCTAGAAGTTTCGGTCAGTGTGTCATCGGCTTTGATGGGGGTCATGTGCTCCTCTCTGAACCAGTTAGAGTGTCCAGGGCCATGAAGGCTTTTTTACTGGCCAAACTGGGGCTGGGTGTGGAGTCAGCTGCCCTACAGCCACATGGGCTGGGGGGTGGGGGTTGGGCAGGATGGCACCCCATAAAAGTTTGGTACCCATTTCTGGAAGTAGGGTCAGTGGTAGAGTGTGAAATCAATAAAGGTGAATGGAATAGCGTGGAGACAGATTTTTTTTTTGCATGTAGATTTAGGAACTTCGATTTAGTTCCATCTTAAGAATTGGTCTTTAGGAAGGTTGGCGTAGAGAATCAATTAGATGGTATGATTTAGATGACATTCTTTGGACTGCTGATTGGGGACCGTAATTATGTATTACTGAAGTGCTTTTAAGAGTTATCCTTAGATAAGATTAGATTTATAGCTGAAAAAGGAACACAGTCCCTTTAAACGAAGGAACAGATGTATTAAAGAACAAAAGCATCTTAATGGTTTTGTTAAGGTTGCTATGGAAATGACTGCGAATGCAAATTTTATTTTAAGTCCCTTGAAGTTAGCAATCTGTGGAGGAGAGAGAAGAAGTTTGGAGCAGGCTTCTTTTTTTTTTTTTAATTTTTATTTTTTGAGAGAGAAAAGGGGATGGGGGAGGGAGGGGAAGAAGACTCAAGTTGAGGGCAAAATGTCTGAAAGTTGAGGCAAAAAGAGTTTGAAGAGATTCAACCTGGAAGAGACCTGTCAGATTCTTTAGGCCTGTGATTCGCAAACCTGGAAAGTTTCTTAAAACCCAGATTTCTGGGCTGCGTCCCAGAGATTCTGATTTAGTCGATCCAGGCAAAGGCCTTTGGATTTCTAGTAAGTTCCCCAGTGGTTCTGGTGCTGTTGGCTGGTGGAGCACACCCAGAGAAGCCCTGAGCTCGGCCCCTTCAGTTTACAGATGAGGAAACCGAAATTTGGAGAGGGGAAGGGCTGGCTCAGGGTATCTCTGAGGGTACGAAGAGGAGCTGGGGCGAGAATCAACTGTCCAGGCTGCCTCTCCGCCCTGCCCTTCCCTGCCCTTCCCTGCCTTCCTTTCTCCTCTTCTTCCTTCCTCACCCTCCTTTTCTCTCCCCTCTTTTTCCCCCCCTGGGGAAACCGATCTCCAGATTGGTTATTGCTAAGGTCACAGAGTAGAGTCAGGAGGGGACCAAATCTCTTGACTTCCAGGCTGGTGTCTTCCCAACATGTCCCCAAAAGCTTCCCCTAAGAAGCAACGCAGCACCAGAGGATTATGGGGGCTTCGCTTGCAGCTGCCAGATCCTTCCAAAAGTGTTCTCTTTAGAAGCAGAGAACACGCAGAGCCTGCCTTATCTGGCAGAATGAATCCTGAGCCCCCTGGCAGAGGGAGACTGTCAACAGTCACACCCAATGGCTCTCTGGCTTGGGCAAAGAGATGCCAGGGGTTGATGTCATGGAGGAAAAACTTTTCTTCTACCCTCTTATATTTAGTAACTGGGGGCCTGTGAATTAAACTAACAAAAGACACAATAAAAAGAGAAAAAAAAAGCATACAGTTTTATTAATATTTTATGTGCGTGGAAATCCACAAAAAAAGAAGTGAAACTAAAAGAAGGGGTTAGGCTCCAAGGCTCATGTATCCTTTACCAAAAGAAAGGGGGTTGGGGCTTCCAGAGATGATAAAGGGAGGGAATTGACTAGAAAATATATGGGAGAACTAATGGAAGATAAAAGCTTATTTTAGAAAGGTCTATTTATGCAAACTCCTCTTGGAGTGAACCCTGTCTCCGGTTTGGGGCTGGAGGGGTGGGCCACCTTCACGCTGAGAAATTTATGCCCTGCTTTTAGGTTGACAAGAGAGGGCAGAGAACTCTTCCTGCATCTGTTGGTTCTCAATTGCCTTCAGCTCAAAATAATTCTTATGCCAAGGTGGCGTAATTTGAAGTGGCATATTCTGGATCCCTTCCCTGCATGGAGGATTCAGAGACTTGCCAATGTCAGCGCTGGTGAAATTTACACGAGTGACAGAGTCGGGGCAGTATGTTCACCCAGACCGAGGGAAGCTATATTTAGATTAAGCACTTCACTTACTTAAGCCGGGGGCCATGGCTCACGCCTGTGGCTCACGCCTGTAATCCTAGCACTCTGGGAGGCCGACCACAGGGTGCCAAGAGCGCTGCGTCCATCCCCAGTTCTGACTACCAGGTGACCCGAGAGCAAGTTCCTGACCTCTCAGAGCCTTGGTCTCTTTAATTGTAAAAGCACATATATATACACACACATGCACACCTGTACACACAACACACAAACACCTTACACAAATTAGTCTAGATGAAGAGGAGTAGCGCATGAGAAGTATCCAGTATAATCAAACCGAGGCATGGCGTGCAGGGTTTTCAGAAAGCTGATGCTGAGATGGAATGGGGTGCAGGAGGCATTAGGGTTCAGTTTCCTGAGAACAGCAGGTGGAGGGTGCAGGCCTGCGCAGGGGACAGGCCCGAGCTGCCTGGCCAAGCATGCAGTGAGCATGGCCCATC
>NW_017968520.1:2999339-3021556 GCF_000165445.2 Microcebus murinus
TGTCCTCTGTCACCCTTCTGGGAGATAAAGAGGCTGAGCGCTCATAAATGGAGATGTGGATTTGGTGACATTTGGGAGGAGGTTGACGTCAGGGTGCTGGGACACCAATGTACGAGTTCTAGAACAGGAGGACGTGGCAGGTTTCTAAATGCCTGTGACATTATTCTGTCTTCTTTTGAGAAGTTTCTGTTCATGTCCTTTGCCCATGTTTTGATAGGGTTGTTTGATTTTTTTTCTTGCTGATTTTCCTGAGTTCTAAATAGATTCTAGTCATCAGCCCTTTATCGGATGTGTAACTTGCAAAAATTTTCTCCCATTCGGTGGGTTGTCTGTTTGCTCTCTTGACAGTTTCTTTGGCTGTGCAGAAGCTTTTTAATTTGATCAGGCCCCATTTGTTTCTGTTGGTTGCTGTTGTGATTGCCTTTGGGGTCTTCTTCATAAATTCTTTGCCTAGGCCGATGTCTAGAAGAGTATTTCCAACATTTTCTTCTAGAATTCTAGTAGTTTCACACCTAAGGTTCAAGTCTGTTGCCCAGCGTGAGTTGATTTTTGTGAGAAGACAGGATAATGGCCAACAAACATATGAAAAAATGTTCAACATCTCTAATCATCAGGGAAATGCAAATCAAAACCACAATGAGATATCACTTAACTCCAGTGAGAATGGCCTTTATCAAAAAGTCCCCAAACAATAAATGCTGGCGTGGATGCGGAGAGAGAGAGGAACACTCCTACACTGCTGGTGGGACTGCAAACTAGTTCAACCTCTGTGGAAAGCAATATGGAGATACCTCAAAGCGATACAAGTGGATCTACCATTTGATCCAGCAATCCCACTACTGGGCATCTACCCAAAAGATCAAAAGTCACTTTATGAAAAAGACACCTGCACTCGAATGTCTATAGCAGCACAATTCACAACTGCAAAGTTGTGGAAGCAACCCAAGTGCCCATCAATTCATGAATGGATTAATAAAATGTGGTATACGTAAACCATGGAGTACTACTCAGCTTTAAGAAACAATGTTGATCTAGCACCTCTTGTATTTTCCTGGATAGAGCTGGAACCCATTCTGCTAAGTGAAGTATCTCAAGAATGGAAAAAACAGCACCACATGTACTCACCAGCAAATTGGTATTAACAGATCAACACCTAAGGGGCATATAGGAGTAACATTGATCGGGTGTCGGGCAGGTGGAGGGGGAGGAGGGATGGGTATTACAACCACAACGAGTAAGATGTGCAATGTTTGGGGATGGACAAGCTTGACGCTCTTACTTAAGGGGGAGGGGGCATGGGAATATATGAAGCCTTAACACTTGTACCTCATAATACGCTAAAGTAAAAAAATAAAAAGAAAAAATTATTAAAAAAAATAAATGCCTATGACATGTAGACGCTGCTCTTAAAGAAAATTTGAGGTGAGCAGGCAGGGGAACCCACACCATGGGCAGAGGTCTGAAGCAGCCGAGAGGGCCCAGATGAGTTTGGAATGTCTTCTGATGTGACCGATCCTGGCACCATCCACGGAGGTGCTGGAGTCCAGAGGTGGCGGGTCCACAGCTCTCTGCGGGAAATCTCTGGTGTCTGGTGGTGTAGACACCCTTGTCAGGAGCCGGGAAACACCATGGCTCGCTGCATGGACGGCAGCCTGAAATCCACCCTGTGGGGGCCTCCTGGTGACTCGCCTCCTTTAGGGGCCAGTAAAGTCCTGGGAGTGGGAACTCCTTTGGGCCCACTTCCAGCCTCAGCCATTGTGCAGAAGAAGCCAGTAGCAGGACCCCAATTTCGTTCCGTGTTGGGGAGTCGACCTGGAATCCCAAACGCTCTGTGCAGGAAACGAGTTGTACAGGGTTTCGCTGTGCTCTACTTTGAATCTCCAACAGTGCTCCGTTTCATGCACTCCGAGAGATCGAGTGTCTTGCCCCAGGTCTCACCAGTTGTCAACAGCCAGGCAAGTAAGTCCCTGAGTTCTGGTCTTGTCTGCCTCCATAGACTTCCAGCTCACGGTGACAGCTGGTTCCGAATTTTCTCCAATCAGAGAAGATATGGGACAAAGACATTTAATCCAGGAATCTCAAGTAGTTCACTAAATAGCTGGGGCTCGGAGGGTGCCACTAGTCCTGCTTGCAATAATCAGGCATTCTGCTGCATCCTCTGGACCAGGCGTCCTCAAATACGGTCCGCGGGCCACATGCGCCACCGAGGACATTTATGTGGCCCTCTGGGTGTTTTTGCCACCGCTGCCTGTCCTGCTTAGCAGCCGACTCGTCCCGGGCCCACAGTGCGCATGGTGTGATGTGCCCCTCACTCCCCAACGGCCCTCCCACGGTCTGAGGGACAGTGACCTGGCCCCCTGTTTAAAAGTTCTAGAACCCCTGCTCTGGAAGTCTGGCCACGAGCCACGTGTGGCTACTGAGTCCACGAAACGTGGCCAGTTCAAAGTGAGTGTAACTGTAACTGAGAATTTCAAAGGCTCAGTATGCAAAGAGAGGGTAAGTTTCTCATTAAAATTTTACATGACTATATGTAGAAATAATATTTGGGGAGAATTGGGTGAAATACTATGTCTCACCCAATATAATTAAAAATTATTAATTTAACTTACAATACCATAAAATTTGATTATGTTATTTTTACCTGCTTATTAACTTTTTTTTTTAAATCAAATCTTGTATCTGCTTATTACTTTTAAAAATGGTGGCTACTAGAACATTTAACACACCCACGTAGCTTGCATCACTCTAGATCCATCTACGTCCCGGCTGCCTTTGCTCTGTTTTAGCTTTCTGTAATTCTTCTACCTCAGTTTACCGGTGGGACTGGTCAGGCCATCTGCTTTGGACCTTGACATTGAAAAGGTAGTTACAAATGAGTGTCGTTTCACACTCAGGTGAGCGTGGCCTTGTCGGTGCTCATAGGGGACTCAGCAGGCTTAATGTCAACAAAGGAGCCTCCTACAGGGTCACGCCTCATTCATTCAACAAATATTTATGCGACGTCTTCTTTATGAGGGACAATGACGCCAGGTCCTGGGAGCGTGCCGGGAGGAAAGAATAGTCACAGGCCTTGGGGAGCTTGTAATCTGTCCGGGGCAGCGGCGTTGTGACGGACAGTTTTGTGTGTCAGCGTGACTGGCTATGGGGTGCCCAGGCATTTGGTCAAATATTATTCTGGGTGTGTTGGATGAGGGTGTTTTTGGATGAGGTTAGAATTTGAATTGATAGACTGAGCCTGGCAGATTGCTCTAGCCCACGTGTGTGGCCCTGTCCAGCCAGTGGAAGCCTGAAGAGAGCAAGAAAACTGAGTAAGAGGGAACTTCAGCCCCCGACTGCTGGAGTTGGGCATCGATCCTCTGCCCTCGGCGTCAGTGACACCACTGATTCTCCTGGTTCTTGGCCCTTTGGATTTGGACTGGAATGACATCAGCTCTCCTGGGTTCAGCTTGCCAACTGCAGATCTTGGGGTTTCTCAGCCTCCATGGTTATGGGAGACACTTGTATAATCAATCCCTCTCTCTTTCTGTTTCTCACCTGTGCATGTATCTATCCTCTGTCTCCTATAAGTTCTGCTTTCTCTTGAGAACTCTGACTAGTGTAGACATTAAACAAACAATTTATATACCGAGTATTATATAACTGCTGTGTGTGTGTAGTTGTAGGGTTTGGTGTGGTGACGGGATTGAAAGTATCTAGGGCTGATCTAGTCTAACATCCTCAGCGTTACCCTGAGGTGCTGGGCTTTCCCAAAGAGTCCTGGCCCATCGGATCATGCTCACAATCTGGTCTCTTGGGTCCACAGGACGAAATGACCCAAGCAGTGTCTATCCCTAAGTCTGCTCCACAATGGAAAAGGCTCCCTTACGCCTTTACCAGTCTTGATTCAGGTAGGAGGGCCAGAAAATGAATTCTGCTCTATTTTTAAGTGTCCCTTCATTTCCTTTTATTATTAATTTATTTGATAAAATGCACTAGTGACAAGCATCTTTTGAACCTTGCCTCTTGGTATTCTGACATGTCATGGGATTTTGGGCAGCGAAACTGAAACATCGCCATTCTTTACATATTTCGATACCGTGCTTGCAGTTCTGGGAAGAGTCTTGCATTATTGGTGGGAGACACTGGGGGTTGAGGTGGCTGTCACACTGGGTGTGGTGGGAGCATGCTGACATTCACTGCATGTCAACCTGGCTATTTACCGTCCATGGTGAGCATGGGCAAGTCATCAAAGTACATCTCTGAGGCTGATGCCATGGCACTCACTGTAGCCCGGGCAACAAAGCGAGACTCTTTTTCACACACACACACACACACACACACACAAAAAGTGAATTAGACCCTAAAATTTCAGGTATTGACTATATTCAAGATTATAGTGTTTTTCTTTTTCATAACAGCTTTTATTGAGATATAGTTTACATACCATACACTATATCTATTTAAAGTGCACAATTCAGTGGTTTTAGTATATTCGCAGAGATGTGCAGCCATCACGACAATCAATTTTAGCACATTGTCATCAGCCGGAAATGAACTACTTAGGAATATAACAAACAGCTGAGTTTCAGCCAATCGCAAGCACCTGGCTTAGCCAATCACAGGCAGCCACCTCATCACCCCATGCCCAAGTAAGGCAGATGCTTAACTGCAGTCAGGTGACTTCCCTGCTTTGCTTCCCTGTCCAGCCATAAAAACCCACTGCTCACACTGCTGGGTAGAACTCTCCGGACCTCTCCTGGTTCCGAGTGCTGCCTGATTCATGAATCTTTCTTTGCTCAAATAAACTCTGTTAACTTTCATCTGTCTCCAGTTTTCCTGTTAACAGTAATGCGGGGAGAATTATACTCACTGCAAACTTTGCAAGCATATGTTCTGTTAAGTTGCTCAAAATAAGATGGACACACATTTCCAACTTATCAACAACTCCAAAATGCAAATGCCCTCATCATTCTCTCTCTCGACTGTTCTCTGAGGACAGAGGTGTGTATAATCAATCCCTCTCTCTTTCTGTTTCTCACCTGTGCATGTATCTATCCTCTGTCTCCTATAAGTTCTGCTTTCTCTTGAGAACTCTGACTAGTTAGACATTAAACAAACAATTTATATACCGAGTATTATATAACTGCTGGTGTGTGTAGTTGTAGGGTTTGGTGGTGACGGGATATGAAAGTATTTAGGGCTGATCTAGTCTAACATCCTCGCGTTACCCTAGGTGCTGGGCTTTCCCAAAGAGTCCTGGCCCATCGGATCTGCTCACAATCTGGCCACTCTCTGGTTCCACAGGACGGGCAATGACCCAAGCAGTCTCTACCCTAAGTCTGCTCCACAATGGAAAAGGCTCTCTTACGCCTTTACCAGTCTTGACTTCAGGTAGGAGGGCCAGAAAAATGAATTCTGCTCTATTTTTAAGTCCCTTTCATTTTCTTTATTATTAATTTATTTGATAAAATGCACTAGTGAAAACAAGCATCTTTTGAACCTCTGCCTCTTGGTATTCTGACATTCATGGGATTTGGGCAGCGAAACTGAAACATCGCCATTCTTTACATATTTCGATACCATGCTTGCAGTTCTGGAAGAGTCTTGCATTATTGGTGGGACACTGGGGGTTGAGGTGGCTGTCACACTGGGTGTGGTGGGAGCATGCTGACATTCACTTGCATGTCAACCTGGCTATTCTACCGTCCATGTGAGCATGGGCAAGTCATTCAAAGTTACCTGACCACAGCTTCCGTGTCTGTACCTCGAGGCTCATACCATATACCTGGTGGGTTATTGGGAAGTTAAGAATAAAGTATAGAAAGCACCTAGCATCACTCTAGCAGGTAACAGATGCCCAATAAATGCTAGCTATTGCTATTCTTTTTTTTTTTTTTTTGAGACAGAGTCTCACTTTGTTGCCCAGGCTAGAGTGAGTGCATGCGTCAGCCTAGCTCACAGGACCTCAAATTCCTGGGCTCAAGCGATCCTCCTGCCTCAGCCTCCGAGTAGCTGGGACTACAGGCATGCGCACCATGCCTGGCTAATTTTTTTTATTATTTTAGTTGGTCAATTAATTATTTTAATTTTGGTAGAGACGGGTCTCGCTCAGGCTGGGTTCGAACTCCTGACCTTGAGCAATCCGCCCGCCTCGGCCTCCCAAAGTGCTAGGATTACAGGCGTGAGCCACCACGCCCGACCTAGCTATTGCTATTCTTTCTTTCCTTGGCTCTATGCTGGTCAGAAGGACAGAATGTGCATACTTAATTAGAACAATGTTCTGGTTACCTACGACTGCAAAACACACCACCCTAAACTTGGAGGCGTAAAAACTATGTTATTATATGCACGAGTCCCGTGGGTCAAGAATATGGACAATGAATGCAGGGATGACTTGTTTCTGCTCTCCCATGTCTGCATCTCAGCAGGAGGACTTGACTGGCCGGGATTGGTATCATCTGGGCTCTTTCACATCTGGCTGGGATGACTCAAAGGTTGGGCTCAGCTGGGACCATTGACCTAAGCATCTGTACCTGGCTTCACCATGTGATTTGGGTGGACAATAATGTAACTGAGCTCTATGAGCCAGCGTCTTGAGAGGGGGCATCAGGGTGAGCATTCCAACAGAGCAAAGCAGAAGTCACAAGGCTTCTGTGACCTCACCTTGGAAGTCACAGTGTTATACCTGCTGCTTCTATTGCTGACAGGTGAGTGGCTAAGGTCAGCCTAGATCAAGGCAAAGCGAACTAGACAGTGCCAAGGGTCATTGAGGCAGAGAGCAGGTAGGATAGGAATACCATTGGCCACAAAGAACAACCTAAATCCTTTACTTATTTCTTGCCTTCTTCTCTAAAAAGAACAGGTCCTATGCAGTTCTCAAAAGGGAACAATCGTATTATTCATGTCATTGCATCTTCAGAGAATAGGTTTTGGCAACATAGTTGCCTAGGGTTATACTTTAAGTCAAAAGTGAATTAGAGACACTGAGGCAGGCAGATCGCTCAAGGTCAGGAGTTCGAAACCAGCCTGAGCGAGACCCCATCTCTACTAGAAATAGAAAGAAATTAATTGACCAACTAAAAAACATATATATACAAAAATTAGCTGGCGGCATTGGGTGGCGCATGCGTGTAGCCCAGCTACTCGGGAGGCTGAGGCAGGAGGATCGCTTGAGCCCAGGAGTTTGAGGTTACTGTGAGCGAGGCTGATGCCATGCACTCACTCTACCCGGGCAACAAGCGGACTCTGTCTCACAAAAAAAAAAAAAACTAAGTGAAGTATCTCAAGAATGGAAAAAACAGCACCACATGTACTCACCAGCAAATTGGTATTAACAGATCAACACCTAAGTGGACATATAGGAGTAACATTGATCGGGTGTCGGGCAGGTGGGAGGGGGGAGGAGGGGATGGGTATATACAACCACAACGAGTAAGATGTGCAATGTTTGGGGGATGGACAAGCTTGACGCTCTTACTTAAGGGGGGAGGGGGGCATGGGCAATATATGAAGCCTTAACACTTGTACTCTCATAATACGCTAAAGTAAAAAATAAAAAAGAAAAAAAATTATAAAAAAAAATAAATGCCTATGACATGTAGACGCTGCTCTTAAAGAAAATTTGAGGATGAGCAGGCAGGGGGAACCCACACCATGGGCAGAGGGTCTGAAGCAGCCGAGAGGGCCCCAGATGATTTTGGAATTGTCTTCCTGATGTGACCGATCCTGGCACCATTCCACGGAGGTGCTGGAGTCCAGAGGTGGCCGGGTCCACAGCTCTCTGCGGGAAATCTCTGGTGTCTGGTGGTGTAGACACCCTTGTCAGGAGCCGGGAAACACCACTGGCTCGCTGCATGGACGGCAGCCCTGAAATCCACCCTGTGGGGGCCTCCTGGTGACTCGCCTCCTTTAGGGGGCCCAGGAAGTCCTGGTGAGTGGGAACTCCCTTTGGGGCCCCACTTCCAGCCTCAGCCATTGCACAGAAGAAGCCAGTAGCAGGACCCCAATTTCGTTCCGTGTTGGGGAGTTCGACCTGGAATCCCAAAGCGCTCTGTGCAGGAAACGAGTTGTACAGGGTTTCGCTGTGCTCTACTTTGAATCTCCCAACAGTGCTCCGTTTCATGCACTCCGAGAGATCAAGTGTCTTGCCCCAGGTCTCACCAGTTGTCAACAGCAAGGCAAGTAAGTCCCTGAGTTCTGGCCTTGTCTGCCTCCATAGACTTCCAGCTCACGGTGACAGCTGGTTCCGAATTTTCTCCAATCAGAGAAGATATGGGGACAAAGACATTTAATCCCACGGAATCTCAAGCTAGTTTCACTAAATAGCTGGGGCTCCGGAGGGTGCCACTAGTCCTTGCTTGCAAATAATCAGGCATCCTGCTGCCATCCTCTGGACCAGGCGTCCTCAAACTACGGTCCGCGGGCCACATGCCGCCCACCGAGGACATTTATGTGGCCCTCTGGGTGTTTTTGCCACCGCTGCCTGTCCTGCTTAGCAGCCGACTCGTCCCGGGCCCACAGTGCGCATGTGTGGAATGTGCCCCGCACTCCCCAATGGCCCTCCCACGGTCTGAGGGACAGTGACCTGGCCCCCTGTTTAAAAAGTTCTAGGACCCCTGCTCTGGATGGTGCTGGCCACGAGCCACGAGTGGCTACTGAGTCCACGAAACGTGGCCAGTTCAAAGTGAGTGTAACTGTAACTGAGAATTTCAAAGGCTCAGTATGCAAAGAGAGGGTTAAGTATCTCATTAAAAATTTTACATTGACTATATGTAGAAATAATATTTTGGAGAATTGGGTGAAATACTTATGTCTCACCCAATATAAATTAAAAATTAAAAATTATAATTTATACTTACAATACCATAAAATTATGATTAATGTTATTTTTACCTGCTTATTAACTTTTTTTTTTAAAATCAAGATCTTGTATCTGCTTATTACTCTTAAAAATGGTGGCCACTAGAACATTTAACACACCCACGTAGCTTGCATCACTCTAGATCCATCTACGTCCCCGGCTGCCTTTGCTCTGTTTTTAGCTTCTGCTAATTCTTCTACCTCAGTTACCGGTGGGACTGGTCAGGCCATCTGCTTTGGACCTTGACATTGAAAAGGTAGTTTACAAAATGAGTGTCGTTTCACACTCAGGTGAGCGTGGCCTTCGTCAGGTGCTCATAGGGGACTCAGCAGCTTAATGTCAACAAAGGAGCCTCCTCCAGGGTCACGCCTCATTCATTCAACAAATATTTATGCGACGTCTTCTTTATGAGGGACAATGACGCCAGGTCCTGGGAGCGTGTCCGGGAGGAAAGAATAGTCACAGGCCTTGGGGAGCTTGTAATCTGTCCGGGGCAGCGGACGTCGTGACGGACAGTTTTGTGTGTCAGCGTGACTGGGCTATGGGGTGCCCAGGCATTTGGTCAAATATTATTCTGGGTGTGTTTGGATGAGGGTGTTTTTGGATGAGGTTAGAATTTGAATTGATAGACTGAGCCTGGCAGATTGCTCTAGCCCACGTGTGTGGCCCCTGTCCAGCCAGTTGGAAGTCTGAAGAGAGCAAGAAAACTGAGTAAGAGGGAACTTCAGCCCCCCGACTGCTGGAGTTGGGGCATCGATCCTCTGCCCTCGGGCCGTCAGTGACACCACTGATTCTCCTGGTTCTTGGCCCTTTGGATTTGGACTGGAATGACATCAGCTCTCCTGGGGGTTCAGCATGCCAACTGCAGATCTTGGGGTTTCTCAGCCTCCATGGTTATGGGAGACACTTGTATAATCAATCCCTCTCTCTTTCTGTTTCTCACCTGTGCATGTATCTATCCTCTGTCTCCTATAAGTTCTGCTTCTCTTGAGAACTCTGACTAGTGTAGACATTAAACAAACAATTTATATACCGAGTAATTATATAACTGCTGGTGTGTGTAGTTGTAGGGTTTGGTGGGTGACGGGATATGAAAGTATCTAGGGGCTGATCTAGTCGAACATCCTCAGCGTTACCCTAGGTGCTGGGCTTTCCCCAATGAGTCCTGGCCCATTGGATCATTGGTCACAATCTGGCCACTCTCTTGGGTCCATAGGACGGGCAATGACCCAAGCAGGTCTCTACCCTAAGTCTGCTCCACAATGGAGCAGTCCTTACGCCTTTACCAGTCTTGACTTCAGGTAGGAGGGGCCAGAAAAATGAATTCTGCTCTATTTTTTAAGTTCCCTTCATTTTCCTTTTATTATTTAAATTTATTTTGATAAAATGCACTGGTGAAAACAAGCATCTTTTGAACCTCTGCCTCTTGGTATTCTGCACATGTCATGGGATTTTGGGCAGCGAAACCGAAAACATCGCCATTCTTTACATATTTCGATACCGTGCTTGCAGTTCTGGGAAGAGTCTTGCATTATTGGTGGAGACACTGGGGGTTGAGGTGGCTGCCACACTGGGTGTGGTGGGAGCATGCTGACATTCACTTGCATGTCAACCTGGCTGTCCACCGTCCATGTGAGCATGGGCAAGTCATTCAAAGTTACCTGACCACAGCTTCCGTGTCTGTACCTCGAGGCTCATACCATATACCTGGTGGGTTATTGGGAAGTTAAGAATAAAGTATAGAAAGCACCTAGCATCACTCTAGCAGGTAACAGATGCCCAATAAATGCTAGCTATTGCTATTCTTTTTTTTTTTTTTTTTGAGACAGAGTCTCACTTTGTTGCCCAGGCTAGAGTGAGTGCCTGGCGTCAGCCTGCTCACAGCAACCTCAAATTCCTGGGCTCAGCGATCCTCCTGCCTCAGCCTCCCGAGTAGCTGGGACTACAGGCATGCCCACCATGCCTGGCTAATTTTTTTTATATATTTTTAGTTGTCAATTAATTTATTTCTATTTTTGGTAGAGAACGGGGTCTCGCTCAGGCTGGTTTCGAATCCTGACCTTGAGCAATCCGCCCGCCTCGGCCTCCCAAAGTGCTAGGATTACAGGCGTGAGCCACCACGCCCGACCTAGCTATTGCTATTCTTTCTTTCCTTGGCTCTATGCTGGTCAGAAGGACAGAATGTGCATACTTAATTAGAACAATGTTCTGGTTACCTACGACTGCAAAACACACCACCCTAAACTTAGGGGCGTAAAACAACTATGTTATTATATGCACGAGTCCCGTGGGTCAAGAATATGGACAATGAATGCAGGGATGACTTGGTTCTGCTCTCCCATGTCTGGCATCTCAGCAGGAGGACTTGACTGGCCGGGGATTGGTATCATCTGGGCTCTTTCACATCTGGCTGGGATGACTCAAAGGTTGGGCTCAGCTGGGACCATTGACCTAAGCATCTGTACCTGGCTTCACCATGTGATTTGGGGTGGACAATAATGTAACTGAGCTCTATGAGCCAGCGTCTTGAGAGGGGGCATCAGGGTGAGCATTCCAACAGAGCAAAGCAGAAGTCACAAGGCTTCTGTGACCTCACCTTGGAAGTCACAGTGTTATACCTGCTGCTTCTATTGCTGACAGGTGAGTGGCTAAGGTCAGCCTAGATCAAGGCAAAGCGAACTAGACTAGTGCCAAGGTCATGAGGCAGAAGAGCAGGTAGGATAGAAAATACCATTGGCCACAAAGAACAACCTAAATCCTTTAGACTTATTTCTTGGCCTTCTTCTCTAAAAAGAACAGTGTCCTATGCAGTTCTCAAAAGGGAACAATCGTATTATTCATGTCATTGCATCTTCAGAGAATAGGTTTTGGCAACATAGTTGCCTAGGGTTATACTTTAAGTCAAAAGTGAATTAGAGACACTGAGGCAGGGACGCCAGGTCAGGAGTTCGAAACCAGCCTGAGTGGAGACCCATCTCTACTAGAAATAGAAAGAAATTAATTGACCAACTAAAAAAATATATACAAAAATTAGCTGGGCATGGTGGCGCATGCGTGTAGTCCCAGCTACTCGGGGAGGCTGACGGCAGGAGGATCGCTTGAGCCCAGGAGTTTGAGGTTACTGTGAGCGAGGCTGATGCCATGCAACTCACTCTTACCCGGGCAACAAGCGGAGACTCTGTCTCACAAAAAAAAAAAAAAAAAAAGTGAATTAGACCCTAAATTTCAGGTATTGACTATATCAAGATTATAGTGTTTTTCTTTTTCATACAGCTTTTATTGAGATATAGTTTACATACCATACACTTATATATTTAAAGTGCACAATTCAGTGGTTTTAGTATATTCGCGAGATGTGCAGCCATCACGACAATCAATTTTAGCCATTGTCATCAGCCGGAAATGAATACTTAGGAATATAAAACAGCTGAGTTTCAGCCAATCGCAAGCACCTGGCTTAGCCAATCACAGGCAGCCACCTCATCACCCATGCCCAAGTAAGGCAGATGCTTAAAGCAGTCAGGTGACTTCCCTGCTTTGCTTCCCTGTCCAGCCATAAAAACCCACTGCTCACACTGCTGGGTAGAACTCTCCGGACCTCTCCTGGTTCCGAGTGCTGCCTGATTCATGAATCTTTCTTTGCTCAAATAAACTCTGTTAACTTTCATTTGTCTCCAGTTTTCCTGTTAACAGTAAATGCGGGGAGAATTTATACTCACGCAACTTTGCAAGCATACGTTCTGTTTTAGGTTGCTCAGGCTGGTTTTGAACTCCTGACCTTGAGCAATCCTCCCGCCTCGGCCTCCCAGAGAGCTAGGATTACAGGCGTGAGCCACCGCGCCCGGCCCAGAGGTGAGCTTTTAATTAAAGTGATTTAATTCCTCCTCACAACATCCCTGGGGCTGGTATAGGAGAAGCTTTCAGGAGAGTCAGGTTCTATTGAAAACAGCATCTGGAAAAATGGAACCGAAATACTCCAATTCTCCCTTCCACACCCAAAAACCCTGCACGTGGGAGATCTTGCTTAGTCACCTCCGATTTGGAGCCGGAGTTTGCATCTGATCACACCTAGTGATGGTATGCAGTGTTGTCCCTTCCCGAGCTCCTTTGCAGGGTCAGCATATCTGACCCTAAAAGCACGAGGCCAACTTGACTGTGACGTCACAGAGAAACAGACAGCTGACTTAAGCCCCAAACCCTCTTTCTGTGCACGTCACAGATCAGTGAAGCTGAGTGACCCTGGACGCGAGGACGGCCACCCCCAACCATTCTGGACCCCAGAGACCCGTCTGCTCTTTGCTTTTTTTTTTTTTTTTTGCCCATGGGAGGGCTTCTCTTTTTAAATGGAAAAAAAATCCCAAACCTATTAGCAGAACCCCAAAACACAAAAAGCGTGCTCATTTTCCCCCGAGTTCCTGTGTGAGCCAGGGGGGTGTCTCCGCGTTGCCAGGCCTGAGAAAGCCACCGCCAAGGACCGTCTCTCCGGGTGTGACAGCCCCGCCAGCCCAGGGGACGGCCGGCCGGCGGCGCACTCCCGGGCCTGCCCGCCAGATGGCAGCATCGCGCAGCCGATGGCGCCCGTCTCGGCCCGCGCGCCCCTCTCCCCTCCCCCCGCCCGGCCCTCCGCGGGTGGCCTGGCCTGGCGGGTCCCCGCGGGTCGGAAGCCACAGCAGGGGGCTGACTCCGGCTCGGGCGGCTCCGCGGCTCCGCGCACAGCCGTCGCTTGGGATCGCCGGTCCGGTCCCCCTCCGCGCCCCGAGTACAGTGCGGGGAAGGACGAGCGTCCCCGTCCGAGTGGTGTCACCCCCCACCCTGCTCCTCCTGTGCGGCGGGCGACACCGTCGGAGACCCCGCCGCCCGCCCGCCGCCCGCCGCCCGCTGCTGCGGTTCCTCCCCCGCGCGCCCTGCGGTCCCGACTGTCGCCGGCAGAGGGCGCAGTCGCCTCGCGCCGCGCGGGCCGGTCCTGCGCGGTCCGCGTCCTACGCGTGACCTTGGGGCCCGCGCCTGCCCGCCCGTGGTGGCCCTTTCCCCTGCCCGGCTACCTGGGCGCTTTCGCGGTGTGCCAGACCCCGCCCTCCCTGCGTCCCCTTGGTCCCCAGGTCGCAACCCCCCCCCAGCAGGTGGCTCCCCCACGCCCGCCCCCCACTGCTTGCAGCTCGCCCTCCCCTTATTCCATGGATCTTTCTAGAACTCTGTCCCGCCCTGGCTGGGTTCTGGTTCGCAGTCACCTCTCCCTCTGGCTGTTTCTTTTTGCTTTTCAGGAGTTTCCTTGCTTTGCAGATCCTTTAAATGCCCCTGGCCCCCGGATTCTCTTTTTTGATCTATTTGTTGCTCCCCCACCAGGTGACTCTGTGTGTGTCCCCAAAGCCACCACCGTCTCCTGCGTTTCCTGATCTCCCATCCCCACGGCAGCCACATTTTTTATCTCCAGCCCAGATTTCTCTGTTGAGCTGCAGACCCATCTCTTCGTTTTGCCAGGCTAATAGGGGCTGCTTGGAAAAAATGCTTGGAAAGTCGCCATCGTCTCGGGGCTGTCCCGTTGAGGATGTTGGGCGATTCTTGTCTTCTGTCTTGCAGCGCTTGGAATAGCAATGCTTGACTTCCAGCCAGCTGCTACTCGCCCCTCAAGCCTTGTCCAAACTCCAGAAAATGTCTTTACCTAGTGCTTGCCTAAGATGCAGTCACTGAACCCAACCACACCCTGCCAAGGGACCCCCACCCCGCCACCCGGCCTGAGTCACCTTGGTAGCCCTGGCTCTGGTTGGACCCAGGCAGGACAAGGGACTCAGAGGCCACAAAAAAGGGCTGGCAGTGGGCTGATCAGAGTCTTCTTTTGAGATTTGGGGACTGGAACACTGAAAAGAATGGTCTACACAACATACGGGGAGCTGAGCTGAAAAGTCACAGGGGTCAAGCAAGGGGCATGCAAACGCTGAGTGTAGGAGGAAGATGAGCAAGGACAGAGGTAACAGAAAGGGTTCCATCCTCCCGACACCACCCCCCCCAGGCTGGAGCTCCAGTTTCTCAAGAAACCCACAGTCCTCTCTGCTCTTGGCTTCTGAAGGTTTTTCTGTATTCACTCGAAAACCTCTTTACCTTGAGCCAGTCCAGCATTGTAGCCAATTCACGAAGAGAGGACGCTACTAGGAAAGAAAGGGAAGACGAGGACAGACAAGATCAGCAGGACTGAGCAGGCTCCCCCGCTGGGCTGGCAGAGCCGGGAGGGTGGTGGTGGCGGTTGGTGGCTGTCAAGGCAGAGAGGTGCAAGGGCCCCTCTGTGGGATTCACCACTTCCCTGCTGAGAAACCCCGCATCCCACCTACCGCTGCATCTTAGCCTGTTGGGCAGCCGTGGCTCCAAAAGCCAAATGCTTTTTGCAAGTGTCACTTGGCTTGTGGGATGGGGTAATAGCAAAAGACGCAGCAACGTCAAGCATTTGTGGGATGCATGTTTCAGGGGGAGGCACTGAGGTGGGAAATAGAAACGAATCAGACACGGTCCCTATCTGCAAGGAACCCACCAAGCTTCGGGGCACATAAGCACCTAAATGTAGCACAGGCAGTAAAATAGAATTACGTGCAAAATGCTGCAGGGACGCAAGGGAAGGGAAAATTAATTCTACCTTTCGTGAGGGTGGGAAGGAGACAGGGAGACCTTCAAAGGGACGGTGACTTTTGAGCTGGACCTTGCAGGATGAGTAGGAGTTTGTCAGGCAGAGAAGAGGAATTTGCATTTCAGGGCGAGAGAGCAAAGGCTGTCAAAGGACCACAAGGGCGTGGGGAAAATTTTAGAATTGCGGTGCATACTCAAGTATGTGTGCGTTTTGTCGCGGGGGTGGAGGAGGAGGGTGTCAGTGGCAGCAGATGACAGGGAAAAGGGAAGCAAGGAGCAAAACGTGAAGGACCTCAAAGATCACCATTAGGAGCTTGAATTCACGCTGGGGACACCGTGGAGCCCCGGAGACTTTTCATCAGGGAGTGTTGGCGTTGGCTGACTTGGAAGGACAGCTAGAGACTGAATGGAGGATGCTGAGGGTCCCATTGCTGTGGCCACGGGCTGCTGTGTCCACCCGTCCCTTCCACAGACCTTCACGAATGTCACCGAGGGCCAGGTCCCAATCGGTGGAGGGTTGGCCCCACCTCGCCCAGCGGATGCCGCATCCGAGGATGCTCAAGTCCTTTTTATATAGCATGGTGCAGTGCACTTGGCCTCCAAACCCTCCGATTTGCACATTCTGCACATTCACCAGCCAGGGATGGGAAATGGGCACGTCCAGCCCTGGGACGTGGAATCCGCCCTATGAGCGCCGACTGCACAGGCCGCTGCCAGGAATAACACGGTGGCAAAGCAGTCATTGTCCCTGTCGCTGTGCAATCTATTGTTGAGTGACAGACAGCTACGGATCAGATAATTTCATCCCTGATGCATGCTTTTCCCGCTTGGAAGGAACAGAATGCAGTGCTGGGAAAATGTAATGCAAAGAACTCACTCCCGTCTCAGTTTTAGTTGAGATGCAAAGTGCTGTTGGGAGTTGCCGCCCGTCCAAGGAGAGGCTGAGATGAGCTGCTGGGAGAGACAGGATCCAAGCCCAGGGCTCCTTTTCCCGTCTGGGCCCAGCTGTATGTAAGTAAAGTATTTGTTGCAGGAGAACAGGCCAGTTAAACCTGAATGACACAAAACCTGGGCGGGGACATGGAAAATCCGAATTGCAGAATCAAAATCCAGAAATATCTCGCAGGTCTGAACAAAAAGGGATGGAATTAAATGTGAAGCTTAACATTTAAGGTTAAAGTTTTAATTGACTCTCAAAGCTTTTTTGTATAAGGATGTTTATCACTGCATATTTTTAATAGCGAAAAAAAAATGGGAAAAATGAAATATCCAACTATAGGAAAATGATTAAATTATCCTGTGTATGTAAAAATGAGAGCATTAACACTGAAGTCAGAGGACTTAAGTTCAAATATTAGCTTCTTTTACTTTACCAGTGTGTCATTGGACAAGTTATATAACCTCTTTATGCCTCAGTTTCCTAACCTAGAATATAAGGTCAATAATACCGCCTTGAATAGTGGGTGCTACATAAACACTACCTCAGTGTTACCCATTGTTATTACTCACTAGTATTATGTTTTCAAATATGTCTAATGTCATTAGAAAATGCTTGGTATATAATCTTAAGTGGGGAAAAACCAGCATAATGAAGTTTAATCCCATTTTGTTACAAGTTATGTGTTTGTGTTTTATTTTTATTTTTTATTTATTTATTTATTTTTGAGACAGAGTCTCGCTTTGTTGCCCAGCCTAGAGTGAGTGCCGTGGCATCAGCCTAGCTCACAGCAACCTCAGACTCCTGGGGGTCAAGCGATCCTCCTGCCTCAGCCTCCCAAGTAGCTGGGACTACAGGCATACACCACCGTGCCCTGCTAATTTTTTCTATATATATTATTAGTTGGCCAATTAATTTCTTTCTATTTATAGTAGAGATGGGGTCTTACTCAGGCTGGTTTAGAACTCCTGACCTCGAGCGATCCTCCCGCCTCGGCCTCCCAGAATGCTAGGATAACAGGCGTGAGCCACCGCGCCCGGCCTTATGTGTTTGTGTTTTAGTATAGCTTATGTCTTCTGCTTTATCAGCTTGGGTGTAGGCTATGTCTCCACACGTCTCCAGTGAACTGAGTCCTTGATTTCTTCTTCCCAGCACAATGAGAACCATCCCCTGGGCAGCTGTGACAGCACAGATTAGTGGCCAAGGCTGGGTGGCCAACTGCTTTCATCAGTTTCCATGATGGGAGCATGCATGGACTCATCAGCATTAAAACACCCTTCTCTTTCCCTCCTGGGCTCCTTTCTGTGATATATTTAAGACTTCTCTGTCCCAGTTTATTCAGGCTAAAGTCCCTTGTGGAGAAAGCACTGGAAAATCCAATCGATCCACCGTGGGGTGCATTTGCTGTTGTTCTCCAACACACACATGAGTGGTGAAAGCTGTTGGCCACCCAGCCAACACAGGACAACACAGCCTGTCCCTGCGTGTGCTGTCATAGCTGGTCAGGGGATTGATTGTTCCCATGGTGCTGCAAAGAGATTTCTTCTCATTGTTCTATGCCAACAAGGCCCTGGGCTCCCACTGTTTCAGCTTCTTAGTTTGCCCCCATGCATGTTATTTCAAACCATGCCCATGGTTCTGCAGTGGCAGCTACGGGAGAAGGTTCCAGTCTTGGCAATGTGCCATGCCTAAAGCACCTCCCCACGAACACCAACGACTTGGTAAGCCAGGCTCGTGTGTGAGGCCGACTGAACTCATCAGAGATGTTTGAAAACTTGTGAACCTAAGGAGAAGTGGTCGGTGTGTGTGTGTGTGTGTGCGTGTGTGTGTGTGTGTGTGTGTCTTGATTTCTTTCCTCTAGGAAGCTTCCAGGTCCCCTCTCAAATTGGCTCAACCACTTCCCAGTGACATTTGGCTTTGGCACCAAGGGATAGCCTTGTCAAGAAAAACATGGCCCCATGACTACCATTCTTGCCTCTGCACAATGGGTGCCTCTGCCTTAAATTCGTAAGACTGAAAGAAACTGTCCATGTGATTGTTTCCAGAACAAAAACGCGTCCCAAGATGACTTGTTAGACATGCAAGTGGCTGGCAACTTTTAACTTGCAGATTTTCTTGCTAACAGAAAATTTAAAAATTCCAACTCATGAGGGGCCCTGCTACATATTCATGAAAAAGAAATTGACTAGCAAGAACTATATCATAGTATTAGCCATGCTTACCTTTGGGTGGTGGGATTCCAGTGGGTTATTTAGTTTTTTTATTTTGTTACGTTTTTCAGATTTTTGGCAATGAATATGTATTACTTTCACAGTGAGAACCATTGATCTTGCCAATAAATTCACTTAAGAAAACCCAGTCATTTGAACGAATAACAGATGGGGAGATGGGTGTGAATTTCTGCTTGTGTCTTAGACCTGTCCCAGTCGTCCCAAATGACAAGCCTGTCCTTAGCAGGCAGACCAGACTGTCCCAGTACCAGTGAGAGGCCAGTGGGTCTGTGATACACCAGTTCTGTACCGCCACACAGAAGGGCGTTTGGAATTAACCTTTGGGTTGGGCTCCGAGGTCAAAGTCCTACCCATAATATGCTAAAATAAAAAAAAAAAAGTCCTCCAACAAGGCTACTGATCACGGCCACCCCTTCCCAAAGGTGTGTGCAGGGTCCCCAAGACCATCTTTTAGGTTTGATGGTTCACTAGAAGGTTTCCTAGAACTCAGAAAAGCTGTTATAGTCACAGTCATGGTTTATACAGCAAAAGATACAGGTCAAAAACAACAAAGGAAAAAGGTGTATTGGGTAGATTCTGAGAGAAAGCGGGCCTGAGCTTCCAGTTGTCCTCACCCCAGGGGGGGTCACATAGGTGGCACTTACTCCTCCAGGACCTGTGTTGACAACATGCGTGAAGGATTGCTAAGTTGGGCCTCGGTGTCCAGGGTTTTTGTGAGGGGTCAGTCACATAGGCAAAGAACACTCACGTGACTGACCTTGGCCGTGACGTTTCCAGCCTCCCCAGAGGTCAAACTGACAGAGCGTGGTCCAGGGCCCCAGGTGAACGAAAACAGCATTTGTCGCACAACCGCTGGGTCCCAGGTACACAAGGACACTCTTCTCAGGCAGGATGTTCCCAGGGCTTATAGGCTGTCCCCCGGGAGCTGGTTGGGGCCAGCTCTCTTTTTGGAATGGCGGGGTTCAAGCACCCCAAGCCTGCTGTGTTAACCTCTTCCTTTCTGCACAAGAGGTCAGGCCTGCAAGCTTGGGCCTTGTTCCCTCCTGCCTGTATCTCTTGCGTACTTAGAGTTTTCCTGTTTTCCTTTCCTTTCCTTTCCTTTCCTTTCCTTTTCCCTTTTTCCCTTTTTCCTTTTCCCCTTCCCTTCCCTTCCCTACTTTCCCTTCATCCTTCCTTCCTTCCCTTCCCTTCCCTTCCCTTCCACTTCTTCCCTTCCTTCTTCCTTCCTTCCCCTTCCCTTCCCTCTTCTTCAAACTATCCTTCCCTTCCCTTCCTTCCCTTCCTTCCTTCCTTCCTCTTCCCTTTCCTTTTTACCCAGAGTCTCGCTTGTTGCCCCCAGCGCCTAGAGTGATGCCGTGGCAACACCCTACCACAGCAACTCAATCTCCCCTGGGCTGCAAGCGAATCCTCCTGCCCACCAGCCCTCCCCCGAGCGTAGCCCTGCGACCCTAAACAGGGCTGCCGCCACCTATGCCCGGCCTAATTTTTTCCCCTAGATAATATGTTTAGTTGGCCAATTAATTTCTTTCTATTTTTTATAGTAGAGATGGGGTCTCGCTCTTGCTCAGGCTGGTTTCGAACTCCTGATCTTGAGCTATCCTCCCGCCTCGGCCTCCCAGAGTGCTGGGATTACAGGTGTGAGCCACTGCGCCCGGCCTGAGTTTTCCTGTTTTTCATCCTTTTTTGTATCATTGGCCCTGAGCCAGGCCTTCTCCATGGCTTTATACACTCGCAGAAACACGAAGCCAGACCTCCATGCAGAACCTTGGGCTGGCTTGACATTTTCATAGTCAATGTTTTGTACCTAAGGGGCTGTTGTCCCTGCTCCACTCTCCCTCTGAGGTCTTCCTGAGACCCCAAGAGCTGAGCCACCTTGGCTGTGCACCTGCTCTATTAGAGTGCTCTATCCTAGGGCCACAACCCTGCACACACAGCCCTGGACCCGCCCCAGCCTGGTCCGGCCCCTTTCTCCCACCTTGCAAAGGACCTTATTCCCCTGCTGGGTACAAATCCTTAATACACGTGAAGGTGGAGTCTGGGGATTTTGGTTGACCACAAGTATAAAGGACAGAACAGGGAGGTAGTCATTAAGAAACTACTAGGCAGTATGGCATGCTGGAAAGAGTGACAGCTTTGGTGCCCAGCAGAGCTGAATCTGAATCCCTGCCTAGTAGCTCTGTATCCTTGAGCCAACTGTTTGCTCTCTAAGGTTCAATTTTTTTCATCTGTGCAATGGGAATATCAAAATGGGCCATGGTTGGGACTAGAAATAACGTATGCAAAGTGGCTAGGCCAGTGTCTGGCATGTGGTGGGCTGTAATGAATGGTAGTTGCAGCTAATGTTAGTAGTCACTACTAAGATGGCTTGGCTGTGTCCACAGACTGGGTCAAAAAATGTCAAAAAAAAGTAGTTGACACCCTGCCCAACTTCATCTGGGAAAGCACGTTCAGTTCGAGGCACTCAACTCCAGGGTGTAGGTATGTGTGATTGAACATCTGGAGTATTCCCAAGAGTGATGGTCAGGAAGGCAAAGATTCTGGAAAACGTCAAATGAAGGAAATAGGATATTTAGCTTGAGAAAGAGAAAGCTTAGCTTGAACTGCCTTTAAATATTTGCTGGGTTACCACGTGGAAGTGGAATTAGACACCAAGGACATAGCTGGACCCAATGGGGAAAGCTTAGGAGGCCAGACCCTGCAAGAAACAATTCAAGGCATGTAACAGCTGCTGTCTAGAGCTGCCCAGCAGTAGATGAGGCTGGTTCTGAATTGTCCCCGCCCTGCAATCACACCTTGGAAGATGCATGACTAGTGGGCTCGCTGGGAAGATTTGTGCTTTGGATGGGAGCTTGGCAGAGGATGAACTCCAAGCCTCCTTTGTCTTCAGTGGTTGTCTTGCTCATTTTTCTTGTTAAGATCCTGTAGGAGGCACCACTCATAAAAACTCCTTGGTATTAAACACCATTATAACTTTGGAGGAGCTGCAGACACCCACGGAATGTAAAAAACGAAGGTCTCCTATCCTATACCTAGTTCTCAGTCCAGAATGAAATTTTAACTTGGTTCGGGAGAGAGAGTCCCAGCGAGCGTTTCTCTTTCGAATGATTAAAGTCTTCGGATCCATCTGGGCTCATTCATTTTAACTATTCCATTTCCCAAGAATATCATCTCATTACTTTTTCAATGACCCAATATTTTCAGCACAAGTGAATGAGTCCAGAAAGTCATTTCAGCCATTGATTATTTTTGGTAACCTTCTGATCTGTTCTGAATCCCTTTCCTGTTAATTTCCATTTATGTCCTCCTGTCTTGTCATCTGTTCCAAGTTGAAAATAGTAACTTGGCTTGACCTTATTATCTGCCATTTAAGATTTTATAGTCTTTGGTTAAATCTCATCTTAATAAGTGTTCCTAGGCTGTACATTGTTCTTTCTTTCTTTCTTTCTTTCTTTCTTTCTTTCTTTCTTTCTTTCTTTCTTTCTTTCTTTCTTTCTTTCTTTCTTTCTTTCTTTCTATCTCTGGGTGCCAGCGATCCTTCTGCCTTCGCCTCCCGAGAGCTGGGCTACAGGCATGTGCCACGCGCCATGCCCGGTAATTT
>NW_017968520.1:3049236-3059312 GCF_000165445.2 Microcebus murinus
CCACGTTTCTTGCACAAGCACATCTAGCCTCGGAGAACAGACGCTGAATTCCTAGTGGTACTCAGTCAGAAGTTCACGCGTAAGCTCCAATCATAATACATAAAACTAGGTAAGCGGAGTGACCGTTCAGGCAAGCTTACCAACGCTGGTGCCCGTCAGTTTTCTTGTTCTGCATGACAAGATGATAGTTTCTCTCGGTCCTCTTGAGTCTTGCAAGAGCAGGGTGAGACTGCAAAACAGAGGCAGAAAGAAAGTAGCTGGAATGGGATAAACACGCTTATTACATGCCAAGTGCTTTGGCATTAAGTCACTTAATCCTCACAACCACCATCATTGTATGCATGACACAAATAAGAAAAATGAAACATAGAAAAGTTAAATGACCTGCCCAAGGTCACCCAGTTAGTAAGTGGCAAAACCTGGAACAAATGAGACACTCCGACTTCTGACATGAAGCACTTAACCACTCACTATAAAGGAAGGTGTCAATCTTTGCAGACGCATCCCTGCCACTGCCACCAGCTGAGCTTTTCAGTCCCTCCCCCTCCCCCACCTCTCTCCTCTCCTTCTTGCCACGTCTCTCTCCTGTTTTCTTCTTCTTTCTGGCCGCCAAAAGGCGGATAGCCACAAAAAACTATTTCCTTGATCACTGTCAACCTAAAGCCTCATATATATTTGGCAAAACTGACCGGCTTGTTGCTGTTTATTCATAGAGCAAGGGAAAGTGTAGGGGTGAATCAAAGTTTGCTAGACTTCTTCTTGTATGTTGCAATGGGGTTGTCTGTCTATTTTCTCTCTTTATTGGTGTTCGGTTTCGTTCTCCCATCTACGTACATGATCTCGGATGCCTCTCCGCCCTCCCCCCATGGTCTGGTCCCTCCCCCGCACGATGTGCTCTAAGGCAACCTTCCTGGAGCCGTGTTATCTTAAAATACTCCCTGAAAGAGAAATAAAGCCAAGCTCGGGCAAGGGGCATTACAGGGGAGTACAGAGACACATGGGGAAGCGAACCTTGATGGTGTCATGGATAGGACACGCCTGAAGTTTATTTTTTATTTGGGATAGAGTCCTCACTCTTGTGCCCAGGCGTAGAACTGACCATGGCGTCACCCGAGCTCACTAGCAACCCAACTCCGAGTGCCGAGCATCCTCCTGCCTCAGTCGTCACCGGAGATAACTGGGACTACAGGCTGCACCACCGATGCCCAGGCTTATTTGTTCTAGTAGTATTCTGTGCCAATTAATTTCTTTCTATTTTTAGTAGAGACGGGGTCTCGCTCTTGCTCAGGCTGGTTTCGAACTCCTGACCTTGAGCGATCCCAGAGTGCTAGGATTATAGGCGTGAGCCACCATGCCCGGCCCTCCCTTAAGTTTTAATACGCCATGCCAGTAGGGAGAACCAAGAACGACAACAGAGAAGCATTTCTCAAACTGGAGCAAGATACGAATGGATTTACCCTGGGAAAAAGCACTCTGGTCAAATAAATTTGTTAACTCTTGAACACTCTGCATCTCTCCCCCTGAGGAATGGCAATATACGTTAGCATGTTAAAGGCCCTGAGAAGTCCTGCAATAAAGAAACCTGGTTTGTACCACCTTATCACCTCCCACACTCACTTGACCACCACCCTTCTTCCCCCAGCCCCAAACATTTGTTTGTATCTTTAGCTTGAGAAAACGGAAGTCTAAATCATCCTCAAATCAAAAACTTACTATCTTCCCTTTACAGATTCAGATGCTAGACTCCTATCAAAAAAAAAAAAAAAAAAAGGATTCCAACCAAGACGATGGGTGTCAACTTCAAAAGGCTTCAGAGCTGAAATGCACCAGCGAGTCCCTGACACATCCACTACAGCATGGAGCTGGAAGCTCCACACCAAGTCCAGGGAGAAGAGTTTCGCACATCTGTGCGCCAGGTGTGCGCCCCAGGGGAGAGGAACAGCAGTCACGTAGCGTGGGCCTGACAACTGTCGCTGCCGGCATTGCTAGTTCGCAGCGTTTGCCCATCGACTGCACCATGCATGCTAATCTCACATTTGACCCCATATGGCGCGTCTACACGGCCTCATAAAGCACATGCCGCTAGACCACACCGTCTCCCGTTGCATTTCGGCCCCAGCACCCTTTATAATCGCAGCTCAGCCATGATGTGGGGGACCCAGCGGGAGACGAAGGGAGGTGGCTTGTCTGTTTGGGGACACAGAACCGCACGCACCCTTGGTCACAAATCTTGGCCAGAGAAGAAAACCGAACGAACTCACCATTCACAAGCAGAGACACCACGTGGCTTCCTGCCTTCCCCTTTGAAGATGGGGTTGGTGAGGACGACGGTGTAATTGCCCGTGTCTTTTTCACTCACTTCCAGATGGTCAGACGTGCCCCATCTGATCGTGTGATTGGACTCGATGGGCCTTCGTTTTTATACCTACGGAAAGAAAAGCCTCCGGAATTAGGACGATCGAGGGTTTGCTCTCATGGGAACGAGCTTGGGTCCACTCCGGCAGTGAGTTACCATTTGATGTCAGGGGCGGGGTAGCCAGGTACTTCACGGGGACTCGGACACGCTCCCCCACGTGGCTTCCACAAGGTTCATGGCCACTCCCAAAAGAACAAAAGTTTTTCTGCAAGAAATGAAAAATAATTTATTCTCCAAGTGTCAGCTTCCTGCAGTCTTGGTTTCGTTTTCCATTTCAAGGGAAAAGTTCAGAACCCTGGGTCTGAGTAGCTAGGGTTCCGAGATCGTCTACACTACTTCCCATGGGTCACGTTCTGGCTTCTCTCACACCTATAGTCTTTGTGTTTGCTTTCTCTGGCCTGGCGTGCTCCCACAAGCCTACTGATGCTGAGTCTCGGTTCAGGCATGTGCTCTCTGCACAGCTTTCTCTAAGCCCACAGGAGACCCCTTCTCTCTGTTCCTACAACACCCTCTACACACACCCCATGTGTGATGCCACCGGTCCTGAGACTCTTCTCTTTATCTACACCTTCTCTAGTCTCAGATAGAAGCTTCATTGACACACCTCCTAAAGTTTTATCTCCTGCCTTGACTTCTCTGGGTTCCAGGCTTATGGATTAAATATCTCCACTAAGATGCTTAATGGGCATCCCCAAATGAACATGCCCAATGCTGTTTCCCAAATCTCACTCCCGTCTCGAACTTCCCTCTCTTAGTAAACAGCAGTCCCATCTACTCGGCTGCTCGCTAAACCTACACGTCATCTCCCACTCTTCTCCTTAACACCCCACAGCCAATGAATCCATTGTCACCCATCTGTCAGCAGATCCTGTTGACCCTTCCTTCAAAACTTATCCAGAACCTGGATCCCTTCTTACCACCTCCAACCTTGGCCTCCATTCCTTGGCCAAGCCACCCCCCATCTCTTGCCTGGATTATTGCAATGAGCCTCTTAACTGGCCTCCCTACTTCTGCCTTTCCATCCCTAAAGTATTTTGTATAACAGAATAATCCTATAAAAGCATAAGTTAGAGTGCATCTCTCTCTGCTCAAAACCCTCTGATGCATTCCATATTATAAAGTCCGAACTCTGCACCAAGGCTTGTAAGTAGGGTGCCATATAAATATTATCATCTAAACAGACATTTGTGGGAGTGGAAGGGAGTAAATTAAAAATTAAGGTGATTTATGCAAAGCCCCACAGAAAGCCATTGAATCCCCAATTTAATTACAGTCGACCCTTGAACAAGACAGATTTGAACCCAGCGGGTCCACCTATAAGCAGATTTTCTTCTGCCTCTGCCACCCTTGAGACAGCAAGACCGACCCTCCTCTTACAGCCCCTGCTCAGCTACTCGATGTGAAGATGACAAGGACGAAGACCTCCATGTTGACTCACTTCTACTTAATGAATAGCAAATCGATGTTCTCTTCCTTAAGATTTTTCTTATAACATTTTCTTTTCTCTGGCTTACTTTATTGTAAGAATACAATCAAAGAATACATATAGGATACAAAATGCATGTCCATCGACTGATTGGGATGGGCAAGGCTTCTGGTCAAGGCTATTAGTAGTTAAGTTTCAGCGAGTCAAGAGTTAGATTTTTGACTTTGTGGGGGTTCAGTTCAATGCTCTCCACCCCTGTATTGTCCTAGGCGGGACATTGCCAAATGTTTCCTCAATTTACAAAGCTGTTGCTTTTTCGAGGAGGCCTCTCTGCCTTGCAATGAAATGAAATTTTAAAATAGACCTTAGATGATAGCAGTCTGCTTATTATAGGAATAATTACAACAGCAGCAACAACAGTAACAAGCAACATTTTAGTGAGCACTTACTATGTCCGCGTATCTCATCTTGAAAGCTGAGATTTGAACCCGGGTCCCTGACCGCAGAGTTATGCTCTTAACCTCTAGGTCATGGGGCCTCCCTGGCAAGAACCCAAAAGTATCTTATGGGCCGGGCGCGGTGGCTCACGCCTGTAATCCTAGCACTCTGGGAGGCCGAGGCGGGCGGATCGCTTGAGGTCAGGAGTTCGAAACCAGCCTGAACAAGAGCGAGACCCCGTCTCTACTATAAATAGTAAGAAATTAATTGGCCAACTAACATATATAGAAAAGATTAGCTGAGCATGGTGGCACATGCCTGTAGTCCCAGCTACTTGGGAGGCTGAGGCAGGAGGATCGCTTGAGCCCAGGAGTTTGAGGTGGCTGTGAGCTAGGCATGAGCCACGGCACTCACTCTAATGCCTGGGGCAACAAAGCGAGACTCTGTCTCAAAAAAAAAAAAAAAATTTAATGAATGAACAAGGTAAGGAATCACTAAGGAGATCTGATTTATTTAATGATCATACACCGTCAAGGCAGGAATAAATTTCCGAGGAGACCTGGCAGCTTACCGTGGACTCGACAAAGTGCTAGTTGCGCTTGGTCATCAGCCCGTGGAGCCACACAGGATGTAACAGCCTTGGTTACTGCGGTGACACATCTATCGTCAAGGTGCTCAAAAATTTCATTCAACCTCCACTCTTACAGAACGCTTTTTAGCTCCGATTTGTAAATTTCTTGTGTTGATCTGAAAAGAAGAGATTTCACTGAACGTCCTTGAGCCCCAGAATTTGGGTGGGACTCACCAATATCTATCAGCTTACCCCGCCCCCAAATTTAAGACTGGACTTGGGAAACATTTATATATGCCCTGTAATAGGGACTCCGGAACTTCTAACCAGCAATGCAGGCAAAAATTACATGTTGGCTTCGGAGAAATAAATTGAAGCAGGCGGGATGAGGATATTTCAAACCTCGCAAGGTGAGCATGAGACGCATACAAACTGCCAGAGACACAAGCAAAACGGGACCGCCCTTTAAGGAAAATATATTTCATCTCGATGCCACTCTGAAAGAAAATTCCCTTAAAGGGAAAATAGATCAAGCACTTTTTGGAGAACAGAAATAACATAAAATGGAAAGATGCGATTCAACCAGGAGAAAACATAATATTCACAAGCTGATTGTAGCAGGAAGACATAGTTCCTGGCTTTTCATCTCTCTGTGGAGTGCTGTGTGCTTTGCAATGCTCTTTAAAAGTACTGGTGTGTGTGACATGTGTGTGTGAAAATAGTGTGTAAAGACATGTGTATGTGATATGTGTCATAGCACATGTATAGTGTGTGTGGTTAATCAAAAGCCATGTATATTACGCCAGAAAAGTCCCATATTCTCAGCAAATTCCAATTTGGGATATATTAATCACAGTATTATGGAATTCTGAGCTAATTGATTGTTGTGTCACCTTCAAAGACGTGGTGTTCCCAGCTGAATTCAACCCTGGACGTTTAGTTCATATCATTATGCTGTGCAATTTAAGACAAGCTTCTCTACGAACAGATAGCTCCTTCGTAAGAGCGGGCTCCAGCAGGACTATAAATCCATATACCGGAAGCAAGTCAATTGGAAAAAAAAAAAAAAAAAAAAAACAGAAAGTGAGAGGGAAAACAAACCTATAACTTGTCACAATGATTTTAAAGTGAGGCCGTCTAAACATGGCTGCACATTCCTTTTTCCCTAAGGGCTTCATCACTACTTGGATAGCTCCTAGGAAAATGGGCTACATAAATTTTACAAAGCACTCTTTTCAGGGATATTCAATAAATGTTGAAGCCCATTGGATCGAAAAAAGAGTAAAATTTATCAGTGATTTGGAGCTAGGCACAATGGGGTCAGCTTTGGCAAATTGCTATAACTTTCCAATAAAATAAGTGTAGAATTAAAAGAATTGATAGTAAGCGTGGCTCTGAACATTGAATTTTTCATTAAAAATTAGCTCCAACAATACAATTCTTTTTAATACCTGTCATAGGCAAGAAAGGAGACAAATTCAATTGCACATGAGGTTTACTTGGCAGAGGAAGAGGCAGTGTAATGAATCGCCGACACCATATCTGAATTGACTTATTTTTCGATGTCCCTGTCTTTGCCTTAATTCCAGGAACCTTTCTATGGGAAGTCACTCTTAATCGTCTTGATATTAGCAATACGGAAGAAGGAAGACTGTCCTCATTAGACCTACAACTGCTACTAATGTACGTAATGACTGGTAACTTTACATCATTAATTTTAGGTTCGAGAAGGACCATGCCCAGCCATAACTGATCATGTAGCTGGAATAGTAAAGCCATTTCTTGTGTATCCCAGGATAAATTCTGTTACCATCAGAACAACCGCCTTTCTGGAATACCTCTGATTTAATAAAAAGGAAATATCAAATATGTTAATCCGGTACGAAAAGAATGAACGCCACGTACAATGATCACTGATGAATTTACCTTATTCCTAAGAACACAATTTCGTTGTCATCTGACTCTTCCTTAAAGATTTATTTAAAACTCATTTGTGGGAGTTTTTAACAAGCTAGCCCATCTACTATTTAGGTTAATTATAAAAAACTCGAGAGATAGGGTTGAAGAAGACGAACTTACGCACAAGTGACACGTTGAGGTTTGAAATGGACCCAGACCTGGGAATCACCACAAGTTTATGTTTTTGTTTCTCGGTAATATACACAACATTCATGACTGTCCTGACAAGATGCGAATAAATGGAGATCTGATAATCTAAGAAGGAGATTTTGTTTCGTCAGGTATGAGTTAATGGTATATTACTAGAAAGGCTAGGTCATCTTTGAAGATTACCTAAACTCTAACCAGAGAAGTAGAAATGATTGGAAATGACTACCTCACAGCAAGCAAAGGGTGTCACAGGTTAGCCTGCTGATAGACTTCTGGCTCCACGGATATGCCACAGGAAGGGTGTGTGTGTGTGTGTGTGTGTGTGTGGTGTGTGTGTGTGTGTATTCGTGTGTATGAAAAATTTGAAAACAAACTGTCAGCTGAGATAGCCTCCTTTTACAAAATTCATCAAAAAGTAGAATATATTCTATAGACTCCACATTTTAACATTATATTTTTTTCAAAATTCCAATGTCAAAATTCAAAATGCAATCACACTGTTTCAAAATATTACTTTAAAATTTTAAGTTAAATCGTACACTTTATTTTTTTTTATAGAATTACAAGGGGAAAGAAGCAATACACACTTTATTGACAAGTTTTACTGATGTTAAAAAAATTAATGTTCTCTCTCTTTAGATAAATATTGTAAATGCCATGAAAACAAATTAATGGATCTCAAAGGATCTTTAAATTAACAGGAAATAACTAACAACTTTTGAATTCGATTATATTTAAGAGAATTTTTTTTTTTGTTTTTTTTTTTTTTTGAGGACAGGAGTCCGCTTTGTTGTTCAGGCTAGAGTGAGTGCCTGTGCGTCAGCCTAGCTCACAGCAAACCTCAAAACTCCTGGGCATCAGCGATCCTCCTGCCTCAGCCTGCCCAAGTAGCTGGGGATACAGGCATGTGCCACGGACGCCCGGCTAATTTTTTATATATATATCAGTTGGCCAATTATTTCTTTGTATTATAAGTAGAGACGAGGGTCTGCTCTTGCTCAGGCTGGTTTTTGAACTCCTGACCTTGAGCAATCCGCCCGCCTCGGCCTCCCAGAGAGCTAGGATTACAGGCGTGAGCCACCGCGCCCGGCCTAAGATAATGTTTTATGTGAGCATATTAAGACCCTGAAGACTAGAGATGTGGCTCTTTATAAAATAATATTTAATAGTCATTCCCTTTAATTTAAAAATTCAGCAGTCATTAATGTCTTTCAAAAATTTGAAAGGCGGGCGTGGTGGTACGGCCTGTATCCTAGCACTTTTGGGAGGCCGAGGCAGGCGGATTGCTCAATGGTCAGGAGTTCGAAACCCAGCCTGAGCGGACCTCCGTCTCTACCAAAAATAGAAATAAATTAATTGACAACTAAAAATTATATATATACAAAAAGAATTAGCGGGCATGGTGGCGCATGCCTGTAGTCCAGCTCTCGGTTTGAGGCTGAGACAGGAGGATTCGCTGAGCCCCGGAGTTTGAGGGTTGCTTGAGCCAGGCTGGATGCCACAGCACTCCACCTCTAACCTGGGCAACAAAGTGGACTCTGTTTCAAAAAAAAAAAAAAAATTGGAGAGGAAAAGCCCGCCATTGCAAGATGGAGAACAAAACAACTAAACCATGATTATACAATATTATACACTTGCTGGGATCGGATCCGTGTCCCCATGAGATAAAGATGGTATGGTGTGGACTCATGCTTCGCAAATCTCGAGAGAATAAACATCTTCCACTAGTTGGCCCAACACATCTGATCAAGCATTTTCAGAGCACTTCATGATGGTCGTCTCTCAAAGCGAAGAAAGGTTAATTAAAACCAAAGGGCAGAAGGCAGCTCACTCCCTGCAACTGCAGAAAGTTTGATTTCTTCCAGCTGGAAAGCACGGAAATCAGCCCCAAGTCTAGCCCCACCCGCCACAAGCCATTATCTTAGAAGGCCAGGGCCCACTCCTGGCTCCAACCATTGCTGGGGGGAGTCGGGGTCAAAAGACCAGGGGAAGTAAGGTGGAGGACCAGAGGAGACATTAAAGGCCTTCCATAGGGAATACTTCGTGTTTTCTTTCCCATTGTTAAACTCCATGACCAAAAATCTTGGACAACCCAATCCTACAATACCAGGCTTACATATAAAAGGCAGAATGTACTGGTGTACTCAAGACGGGAGTGTTCAAATAACTGCACTAGAGATTCTTTTTTTTTTTTTTTTTTTTTTTTTTTTGAGACAGAGTCCTCACTTTGTTGCCCAGGCTAGAGTGATGCCGTTGGCGTCAGCCTGGGCTTCACAGCAACTCAATTTCTGGGGGCCAGCGATCCTCCTGCTCAGCCTCCGAGATAGCTGGGACTACAGGCATGGCCACCATTGCCCAGGCTAATTTTTTGTATATATATATTTTTAGTTGGTCAATTAATTTATTTTCTATTTTTGTAGAGACGAGTCTCGCTCAGGCTGGTTCAGAACTCCTGACCTTGAGCAATCACCGCTCGGCCTCCCAAAGTGCTAGGTTACAGGCGTGAGCCACACGCCGGCGAGATTCTTAATATTGCCTACCTTTCGTCCACATGTTATGAAAAATTACATAAAACTTGTCTCACGGGATCGAGACTTTTGAAAAGCTAAATTAACCCTTGACGTAAGGACTGAAGCCATTCAGTAAATTGATTCTATTTCGGTCCCCCCCAAAAAAAAGGAAACAAACAAAAGAAACCCCAACAACACCCATCCTCTCAAAATAAAATATTTACTGTACGTCATGAATGCATTTTCACATGTCTCCAAGTTTCCTGACTTTAGGAGAAGACAAGATAACGAGATTTATTTATGGGAGAGGTTCATCTTGCAGTATTTCCAGACAGGCTGAAATGCAGGAAATCCTTGCAATCTCTGGAGAGAGCCCTATCTCCCAAGAGCTGCAGATCAAAAAGGAGCCAAGAAACTTCTCAAGATCTGAAGCCTGTGTCTCTTTCAAATCTGCAGAGGAGGAGGAGGAAGGCACAGAATTTGTCTTTGGGAGAAAAATAATTTTCAATAGCTGTGCAATCGGAGTAACATAGGTTATTTAGATGTGGCTCTACTTGCCCACTACCTGATACCATGCTGCGGCAGTTATGAGACAAACGCATCAGA
>NW_017968520.1:3103681-3126302 GCF_000165445.2 Microcebus murinus
AATAAGGGGAAAATAGTTTAGCACCCATTTGCAAATCACATTATTCTCCATGTTCAGATTTCATGATTTGACTATTCAACGTTTAGGAAAACAAACAAAATAGAAAGTCAAGACTACCGTACAAAAAGTTAAAATGGTTCAGAGAGGAGGTGAATTCTATTGTTCTGGACTCATAAGGAATGCTATCACAAGTGGGTCTTACTTATTTCTCTGAATAAAACTTTATATCTCACCTAATATAATTCTGGCTAATGTGCTTGAAAGAAATGAACAGTTCATTTACAAAATCACTAACTGCGTCCTTTGGCTTCTTATTCCTTACATTTTAGGGCCATTTTAAGGGCCCAAAAAGGTTGGGTAAGACGAATTGTCATTTTAAATTATATATGTTAAAAAATATCTCAGCTCTTACATACCAAGAGAATTAGTCTCACACCGCAGCATCCTTTGTATGCTGGCATGTCTAATATCTCAAGTCAAAATATTACTAGCTTTGAGTACAGAAGTATAAAGAGAGCCACAATTCATGAACTTTCTAGTTATGATTCCCTGTTGTGAACATGATCCAGTGTTTTTCCATTAACCAAAGTGTAACGCATAATTCACCCAGTTGCCCAAGTAGTATGTCCGGATACATATGTATGATATGATTAACAATTTGTTTGCTTTCTTTAATCTTAGAATGCTCAAAGATTGATAAAGGGCTGCAAATACTTGACTTTGTGAGGCCCAAACGTATTCGGAGCGCCAACCAGAAGTAAGGCTGTGTAGAGAATGCACATTAGTCTAATAGCGGAGAAAGGTATGCCCCGGATTGTTAATCCAAGCCTCCAGTAAGTTCTCAAGGAGAATGATGTAGCTATGGTTCCACGGCATCCCGAGGCCAGAACACACTGATGGCTTGGTGTGTGTGTGTGTGTGTGTGAGTGTGAGAGAGAGGAGAAAAGAGAGAGAGAGGAGAGAGAGAGAGAGAGCAGATGACGGACGAGAGAGAGGAGAGAGAGAGAAAGGAGAGAGAGAGAGGGGAGAGAGAGAAGAGAGAAGGGAAGAGAGAGAAAGAGAGAGAGGAGATGGGAGAGGGAGACGAAAGAGGAGAGAGAGACGCGGGTGGAGAGAGAGAGAGAGGAGAGGGCAGAGACGAGAGAGGGAGAGAGAGAAAGAGAGAGAGAGAGGAGAGAGAGAAAGAGAGAGAGAGGGAGAGAGAGAGAGAGAGGGAGAGAGAGGAGAAAAGAGAAAAGAAAGAGAGAGAAAGAGAGGGAGAGACGGGAGGGGGAGAAGGAGAGAGAGAGGGAGAGAGAGGGAAAGAAGAGAGAGAGAGAGGGGAGAACAGAGGAGAAAAAGAGAAAGAGAGAGAGGGCGAGAGAGAGAAAGAGAGGAGGAGAGAGAGGGAAAGAGAGAGAGGGAGAGAGAGAAAGAGAGAGAGAGAAAGAGAGAGAGAGAAAAGAGAGAGAGAGGGAGAGGACAGGAGAGGGAGAGAGAGGCAGAAGAGAGAGAGGGAGAGAGAGGGAAAGAGAGAGAATAAGCAGAGAGAGAGAGGGAAGAAGAGAAAGAGAGAGGAAGAGAAAGCAGACGAGGGATAGAGAGGAGGGAGAGAGAGGGAAAGGAGAGAGAGAGGGAAAGAGAGAGAGAAAGAGAAGAGAGGGAGAAGAGGGACGAGAGAGAAAGAGGCAGCAGAGAGAGAGGAGGGGAGATGAGAAGAGAGGGAGAGAGAGAGGGAAGAGGAGAGACTGAGAGAGAATATGATCCCCACAAGTAGAGTCCCCCAAAAATGATAACTGAAATGGCTCTAGGCTCAAACAATAATGAGCCCGCCAGACTTACAACATAGGCCCCAAGATTCAATCACAGACCAGAACCTTTACAGTTCCTAGACCCTTTAAAAGCTCCAAATACAGCCTTTCAGCTTTCAGCAATCACTCAAGCATGGTAAGATTAATTCTGAATTTTGTTCCCCCAGGAAGAAAATCATTCTTTTCCTCTTTCTTAACCACAGATCATTAATATACTTGGTGAATTGGCTGTGCCTTATTGAAACCATCACTACAAGCTCCGCATGCTAAAGGAAAGAACGCCAGCCTTTGCATATGATTTAACTTTTTAGGGTAAGCCTTCAAAAGATAGTATTTAATATTCCCCAGCAACTGACATAGCTTGTTAATAGCCATGAGGTTTAGCTTTCTCACAATCCGTCTGAAAATAACCGCTTGTACAAGGTTTCCCTACTGAAAAAAGGAGAGTTCAAAGAGGAAGTCATCACACGATTGGCAAAAATTAGTGTAATGAGCATTTAAAATATGTTCCATGAAACCCATTGACGATGGGCTTAATGTTCAGTTTTTTTTTTTTTCAATTTTGGTAAAAGGCTAAAAAAGACAGTACATTGCAAAACATTCATTGTAAACATGCTTACACTTAAATGTTTAATATTCTTGGGCTCTTATGGTAATCTAATGCTTTCGCTTGCTACCTGAGGGCCCTTTTCTGTAATTTGTAATATTGGGTATTTGTTTGAAAGCCAAACCCGTCGTTCTCTCCGCGGTGCCAGGAACGCATTACCTAGTGCAACTCTGGCTGCAGATGCGTCGTAGTTGATCCAGAAAGACACCCAGGACAGGATTGTAATCAGGGTAGAAGGCATGTAGGTCTGCAAAATGAAGTATCCAATGTTTCTCTTTAGGCGAAAACTTAGTGACAGTCGTGGATATGCCCCTGAGTTGAAAAATAAATAAATAAAAAAAAAAGATAAAAGAATCAGATCATCATTTGGTTGGAACCACCTTCTTCCTTTTCATGGCACTCTCGTTCATTTTTGGGGAAACGGGCTCACCTGTTGTGAACTCCACCTTCTTGGACACCATCTTGTAGTCAACAATGGAAAACTGCGGAAGCTCAATTTTGTTGACGCCGGTCACTGCTCCCTCTCCTCCGTTCCAGTAGAACTCGATGTCGTCAGTGGTGTAGCCGTCTGAAACCAAGAAGCGCAGCACGGTCAAGCAGAGTTCAGTTTGTTGGGGACTGACATTATGCTTTCCCGGTTTAAGAATGAAATTCAGTGAGTAATGTAAGTGCTCTGCCCAGAGACTTTGAGAGTAATGTGTTCCGGACACAGAGTCCCTGTGACAAACAAGGTTGCTGCCTGGAGGCATAACAAAGGGCCTGAGTTTCTGCACTAAGGCGAGAGCTGCCCAGCCCCACGGCAGTGGGGGTCTGGAGGCCACACGATAAACACATTGTTCCTGTGATTGCTGCTGAACCCCATAAGATGGCTGGTTAGTCAATGACAGGTAAGACCCCTCAAGGGAGGGGCAACCTAAGACAGGCACAGCCGCAGGGAGTCAACCCGAAGGAACCATGGCTGCCTAGCAAGGAGGGCCTTGCTAATCTTGGTCTGTGATCTATGCTTGGCACCTAGAGCAACCACCTGGAAACCTTGAGTAAGGCTACGTGTTCCGGAATTTATGGCCATTGCTCTAATGCCTGGGTGGTCATGTACAGGGAACTAACTTTAATTTTTTAGAGTATTAAAATAAACTGACCCAGTGCATTCGGCACTCGAGTCTTGTAACCGTCTTTGTGTGTGTCTGTGTCTTTCTTTTTGTCTTTCTTTTATGTTCTGCATTCATCCCCCGTCCTGTAAACGGGCCAAGGCATCAGTTGGTCTAGAAATTTGTCTGGAAGACTGGGAGCTGGAGGAAAAGTTCCCAGCGAGAGTTGGTAAAGTGGCATTGCCTTAAATCAGGATGGCATAGAGGTCACAGGTGGAGTGCCATTTCTGGTGGGTGGGTAGCAGCTGCCCTGAGAAATCGTATGCATCTGGCTCTGGTGGACCATAAACTCTGGTTCATTTAGTGATATGTTGTATCACTGCTGCATATTTATTCTCATTGTGTCTACCAAACATGCACTCTTTGGTTAAATTAGGGGATGGCTGGATTCCAGGTGCCTGGATCATAGATTTTTGGCTACGCATTGTTTAACAAGAGCAACAACAACAGTGAGTAATAATAATTGAGCACATTATTTGTTAAAATGGGAACAGATAGGGTATGGGGCATAATGAAAGAGCATAATAGGAATGGGGTATAATGAAAGAGCAAATTTGTATATACCCTTTAAATGATCAAGACATCTTAAAAAGAAATGCACATTTCTTTTAGAAAATTAGGCAAGCTTCTATTCATATCTTTGGTGATAGCTAATATTATTATAACTAATAAATAGGTGAACATTTTAGCATTATATAAATTCTTTGTTTTAGCATTATATAAATTCTTGATATACTTTTTATATCTTTTTGCTTATGATGGTGAGCTTCAGTTAGTTTAAGGGGAATAAGTAGAGGACTACAGAAGGATCCACCCTCAGCTCTTCAGCAAGAAGATCCTGCGTTGACGGACTATTCTCTTCTTTCTTCCACTCTGCTCCCACCTGCCAGTGGCCTTGCTGGGCTATGGTCGTGTATGAGTAACTTGCATAAAAAGAAGATATGCATATATTTAAAAATCTAAAAATAATTTAAGGCATAGTGAAGGCTGTGCTTTCCCCTTTCTATCAGCTAGAGACAAAGAAGATCCTTCTAAATTTATTTTCTATTTATATCTACCTCAAATAAAAAAGCATCAAATATATTTTTTTCCCATTAAAATTGCCAGGGCTTGTGTTTCAAAGGTAGCCATATAAGCTCCTTGTAGTAGACATTGTGCTGACCTACTTTTGATTAAAGCCAGTAACATGTTTCCAAGAGCGAAGGAATAATAATACATTTGACATTTAGAATGCCAAGTGTCAAGGGGTCACCATCAACTCATCACTGCAAGAACTTAAGAAATTTTAAACTAGCCCTCCTTCTCCCCACTTTATTTTGGAGGGGAAACAAAGGTGTCTTTACAGCTTTAAACTTTTCTCTTCTGAAAGCTCTCTCTTGAATTCTTATCTCTGAACTCATTGAACTCACAACTGTTTTATATTTGTTACTTTTTGCCACCCTATGGAGGTTATTATTTTTTTTCCAGCATATTATAGGGATACAAACGTTAAGGTTATATACATTGCCCTTGTCTCCCCTCCCTCCTTGAGCCAGAGCTTCAAGCGTGTCCATCCCCAAGACAGTGCACATCTCACTCATTATGCATGTAAATACCCGTCCCCTCCTCCCCCCTCCCCCCTGCCCCACACCCGATAAATTATTATTTTTTTTAACATTTTGGTTACATTTTATATCTTTGCCTCTCCCTAGCAAGGGTTAGGGGTATGCCCTTCCCCTCCACAATGCTCACCACATCCCTCAGATGTGGGTCTACCCCCCCAACCCCTGAATCCCTGGTGAACCCCACCACCCTTTGAGCACCATAGTGATGATCAGTCAGTACCAATTTGATGGCGAGTACACGTGGAGCCCATTTCCCTGATCTTGTGTCCCCTCACTTTGGATAATGGGCTTAAGCTCAATCCAGGATAGTATAAGCGGTGCTAGCTCACTGTCACTTCTTAGAATTGAGTAATATTATTCATATTTGTTGTACTATGTTTCTATTTATTTTATTTCTCTTTCAGCCATCTCCTTCTAGGTCCCCTTGCCCTCTCTCCAAAGAGCAGTCTTCCATGTCCAGTAACCCACTGTACAATGACTCCTGTGTAGAACCAGAAATAGAAGATATTTACTTCTAATCGCTGGTGTCCGAGAGACTGTGACACCCTCTTTACCTATTGGACTTAGAACAAACTACAAGGGACTAACTGGCACATTAGGAGGATTCTGTGAGACTGTGATTCTAAACATCTCCTTGAGAATCTGATAAAAACCTATGAACAAACTCCACAGGAAAGTATAGATAGATAGATAGAATTAGATGGCAATTCCAGGAGATTATGGACCCCATTCATGGTTGAGTACATATATATATTTTTCTCTTTTTTTTTTTTTTTTTTTTTTAGCAGAGTTACTGCTGCTGCCAGAGCTATAGTCGGTGCATAGCGTCAGTCGCTCACAGAGCAACTCAACTCTGGAGCTCAAGCAATCCCTCCTCCTCACCCCTCCGAGTAGCTGGACTACAGGCATGAGCACCACACGCGCTATTTTTCTATATATTTCAGTTGGCCAATTAATTTCTTTCTATTTATAGTGAGACGACGGGAATGCTTCGCTCTTGCTCCAGCGCTGGTCTCGAACCTCCTGATTGAGCGATCTCCGCCTCCCAAATCTCATTTTTCCGTGTCCTTCTGAGGGGAACCAGACGCGGCAATAAAACTTAACTCAACCTTCTGACACCCTCTCTCCACTTTGCAGTTCACTCTCATGATTTTCCTTCCTAAGTCACAGCAGGCACATGGCATCTGGGGAAAGGGATGCCTCACCTGCCCTGGATTCCGTTGGGACAATGATTATGGATATTTCGCCCCGCCAGTGACCACGAGAGAACGGCGCACCGCGCCAAGTCGTGGTTGAAGAACCTTACGAGAGTGGTACATCTAAAGAAGAGAGCTTAGGCCAGGCGCTGCGCTCACGCTTCTCCGCACTCCTGGGAGGCCGGGGGAGCGATCCGCTATTCACGTCAAGGAGTTGGGAGACCAGCCCTTGAGCAAGAGGGAGACCCGTCTCTCACTATAAATAGACAGAATTAATTGGCAACTATATATACTATTATAAAAATGAGCCGGGTTGGTGGCACATACGCTGTAGTCCAGCCCTTGGGAGGCTGAGGACAGGAGGATGCTTGAGCCCAGGAGTTTTAGGTTTGCTGTGAGCTAGGCTGAATGCCAGCCTCACCTGCCCTGGGCAACAGAGTTGGACGGTCTTCAATAATAAAATAAATAAACTAAAAGAAGAAGAGCTAGGTGCAGGCTCTTTTGGATCTGCTCAATAAGGAGGTGCTGCCACCTGTGTGATTGTTGACTTCTTGTCACTACCTCTTCAGTCCTTAAGGGGACATGGGAGAGTTGAAAAGATGGACTGGGTCACTGGGAGAGACAGAGAGAGAGAGAGAGAGAGAGAAGAGAGAGAGACACTATTTCCTGATGCATGAGCAGGGGCTGACAGCTTGCCTGGAGCTCACCACACTTCCCGCCCAGAACTTTGTCTCCACGTAAGGTGCTCTGGCAGCTGGGCCCAAACACCAGCTGCCAGAGGGACGTATTCCAGGAAAAAAGCAATGGGTTACCAGAACCCAGGTTAGCTAGAGAAGGAAAGCAGAGAACATTTTGGAAGAGATGGTTCCTAGTCAAAAGAACTGTGGTGGAGCAGACAATAGTTGACTCTCTTCATTCCTATCTAGCAAAATATAGGAACATTTACAGATATCCTGATTTAGAGCACCAAGCCTTTCTTGTATAACATAGGATTTTACTTCATTTCTCACCAATATTATTATATATTTTCTTTTTTCTTGAGACGATCTCATATTGTTGCCCAGGCTTAGAGTGAGTGCTTGTGCCGTCCAGCCTAGCTCACCAGCACCTCATCCGGGTTTCAAGATCTCCTTGCTTCACTCCCGAGTTAGCTGGGACTACGGATGCCACCATGCCTGGCTTCATTTTTTTGTATATATAATTGTTATTGTATTAATTTATTTTATTATTCAGTAGAGACGGGGTTCTTCACTCAGGCCTGGTTTCGAACTCCTGAAACCTTGGGCCAATCCGCCGCCGTCGGCCTCCAGAGTGCTAGGATTACAGGCGTGAGCCACCTAGCCCGGCCAATAATTCTTTTAATGAAAAATATCCATATTAGATACATTGAAGAGAAGATGGCCACAGATGCAGGCCGAGATTAGTGGCTTGAGAAGACGACTTGATAAAAACAGCTATCTTGGGAAACGAACAAACATTGAGATTTGGAAAGCATGAGGAAACGTTAAGAGCTTGAAGGACTCATGTAGGAGATCTAATATATGGATAGTAGGCATTTCTGAAGGCTGAGGCAGATATGGAGATGGGAACATAATAAACAAAAAGAACACACAGATTTCCCTGAACTTAATAAACTATTTTGCAGATTGCCAGTCTTATTATATCGGGCCATCCTGATGCCATTCCTCAACTCCAAGGGTATAAGAAAACTCTTACAATCTTCGCGATAGAAAGTACAAGGTATTTTTAAAGGGAAAAGTACTGGACTTCTTATAAGCAATGCTGGAAAAGAAAAGATTGTGGAATAACAACCTCTAAAATGTAGGCATAAAGGACAGCGACTCTGAGATCCACGAGTATCATTCCTTGCCAAAATACTCCTTTTTTTTTTTTTCCCCAGAGAAAATATGTAAAGATTCAGAGAACATATTACCCAAGTGACTGTTCGAGGAAGCTGTTCCAGAGAAGATTCCAATCAAACAGAAGAATCAAGACAGACAAGGGAATGCACTTTAGAGACAGGGACTGTCGAGAATCCTAAGACGACTTCACTCAACTCCATGCAAATGAATTTGAAAATCTAAACGAAATGGATAATATTCTCGTGGAAAAAAAGAGAAGCATTTTTAAAGCCCAAATCAGAAGCCCAGACAGAAAATCAAAACAGCTTGATTTCATTCCTTATAAACAGACAGACATTTAAGAATTGATAATCGTATTGCTACTTAAACAGTTCCAAAGCATAGGCTAAGAATGAAAATTTCCAGATTATTTTCATAAAATAAGCAGAACATATTAGCGAACAAAATCTAGTGGTACTTTAAATAATAAAGCATAACTAGTGTGGTTTATTCAGATTGTAAATGGTAATAGTATTAGAAAATCTGGTAATATACTTCATTATATATCTTTCCCGCTTTCTTGGGCGCTCTGAGCTATTTGCCTACTTTTCCCACACACAACTCTAGATTCAATCTCTTATCTTCCTAGATACCCATCGGGGTCCCTGCCAAGGCACAGAGCAATACCTAGTTCCTCCCAGTGGCAGGGTCAAACACACCCAGTTCTCTAAACTGGCAAGGCAAATGGCCAATGCATATTTTTAACAGTATGCAACTATATATATATATGATCAGGGGTCTGGGTCTTGATTTGCAATCTCGTTTGCACTCTGCTTGACCGAAGTCCATTAGGCTTGGTGTTCGAGGCGCTGAGATAATTATTGAGATGATTTGGGAGAGGAAGAGAATGCTCACTCCATTTCAGGTAGAAGCTCAAGAGTTCTCCTGGGAGCAATCATGGCAGCTGGGTCCGTAGGAAAGAAAAGAGGCCTAGAAATCTGCTATTATTCAAAGGTTACACGAGAAGGTTTTTGCCCGCAGAGAGACAGAGAACATCAATTTACTCACGCCCTGAACAGCCTATTTACCAAAGATTTTCCTTTATGAGCCGGTGACTTCACACAGCGTCTCAAAGCCTGAACGCTTGGATACCGAGGATGTGGTTTCCTAGCAACAGTGACTACGTGGAAGCTCTTGAAATCCCCTCTCAGCCCCTGGGGACCTCTTAGTGGTGCAGAAAGTACAGATGAAATTAAGTTGATGTCAGTGGATAAAGACGCATGGAGCCACAGTACCCAACGTAGAAGTATCATCTGGATGTTCGTGTTCGTCTTGGCTATTTGAAAACACTCTATTTTGGATGCATTTTCCAATCTGGAAATAAAAATTACTCCCCACTGCGCTTAACAGGGCTAAGGGGATGGTCTAGTATTGTACTTAACTGTGTTTCAGATAATGTAGGCTTTTAAGCTTCTAATCCAAGAGTGGGCAGGAGTAAATGTATATGCTTTTGTGGAGCAGACACAGCGCCCGCCATCTTGAGTTCCATGATGTGGGTCTAGATCCACTCAGGCCAATCGTCAAAATATCCTCCCCTTTGCTGAGGTGATTGGCTCAAGCTTGGGCAATAATCCAGTTCTAAAACAACTAGCTCACAGCAGCCACCTGGCCAATTTAATTGCTTAGAAATAAGCAGGTGGTCCAAGTTGGTCCAGTCCTAGAGAAACCCAGGACTTTTGTTCAATAGTTGGAGGAAAGACTGTTTGCTTCTCTCTTTCAGTTGTTGGCGAAGAAGGAATGTTAAGTGCAGAGTTTCTGGCCCTGTTACAGGAGCCAATACCTGCCCTTCTTGTTTGCATCAGTTGTTATTTGTGCCTGATCAAAGTGCCCTAAGTCACACTCATAATGAGCATTTCAACTGTTGTTACAAAATGATCTACGGTGTTTCCCCGAAGATAAGACCTCCCCATAAAATAAGCCCCAGCAGGATGTCTAAGCATGTGCGCAATAGAAGCCCCACCCCGAAAATAAGCCCTAGTGATGGGGCGTGGCTATGAAAATCAGCCCTGGCGATGGGCGTGGCTATGAAAATCAGCCCTGGTGATGGGCGTGGCTATGAAAATCAGCCCTGGTGATGGGCGTGGCTATGAAAATCAGCCCTAGTGACGGGTGTGGCTATGAAAATCAGCCCTAGTGGTGGGCGTGGCTATGAAAATCAGCCCTGGTGATGGGCGTGGCTGCGCAGCACATCTGCCCAACCCATGCGTGTGGTCACGAGCAGCCCTTCTCATCTGCCCCGTGAGAGCTCTAGTGCTCCACAGGAGAGATTGGGGCCAGTGGTTCTAAAGGAAACAGAGTCGCAAGAAATTCAGGATGGGATTCGGGGTTTGGAGAGTGAGGATGATGTTCCAGAAGAAGACGACTTCACTATAGTTGAATCAATGTAGAGTGTTGTACCGTACTTAAAAAAAAATAACACATCCCTGAAAATAAGCCCTAGGGTGTCTTCTTGAGGAAAAATAAATAGAAGACCCTGTCTTGTTTTCAGAGAAACACGGTATTGAAATAAACGCAGGAGTCTACCACTCTCTAACCCCTTCTACTCCTCCCACGTCAAGGAGACACATGAGGAATCTGTCCATCCCTCTGCTCTTGTAGCTGTGTAGATCCTTTACATCACTGAGTTATTAGATAATGTATCTGTGCATCTTAGCAGCAGATAACAAAGCCGAATGAGTCTAATCCAGGCGTCCTCAAACTATGGCCCGAGGACCACATGCCACCTGCCCAGGACATTTATCCGGCCCGCCAGGCGTTTTTGCTGCCACTGCCTGTCCTGCTTAGCAGCCGACTCGTCCCGGGCCCACAGTGCGCACTCTCCAACGGTCTGAGGGACAGAGAACTGGCCCCCTGTTTAAAAGGTTTGAGGACCCCTGGTCTAATCCTTCCAGTGGCTCCAGACCTGTTATAATTATTCAAAAGGCTGCGTTGCATTCCTCTCTCATCCATCTCTGTATCTCCGGGATATGCCAAGAAGCAACAAATAAGCCACAGAAGCCGGATTTTAAACGCATTCTCGCGGTTAAATGCCAATCTACACAACGACTCGCTTAACGTTGGATTCCTGACGGCCCACTGTTGGGCCATCCTCTCCCTAAGGATAGCCATCTCACTGTTTTCTCAATCAACTCAACAGTTTACCAGGTTTTCAGATAATCATTAAAAAAATACGTCCTTATAGTAAGTAAAAATTCACCTTCTCGGAGATGATCCACTGTCTAAAACCTTGCCCAACCCTTGGGTTAATAGAAAACGAACCCAGTACTTTTCCTACACAAGAGCACCTTCCATTTCTGAGGACACCTCTCCTGCTCCCTTTCTGTCTCTTTCCTCCAGGCTCTGGTCCTTCCCGGGATTTACTCAGTCTCAGAACAAAGCTTGTTTTCTGCTCATTAGTTTCCAGGTTGCTTATACGCCCCTTGGAGTGCAGGAACCCGAACTCAGAGGTGGTCATGTCTACCTTGTATCTCCCACTTCTCTTTGGCTTATCTGTCTCCTTTCTCTGATGTGTGGACCTAACCCCCAGGGTTCATTCCACCATGGTGAAAGAGCCACTCTTGGCAGACGTAAGGATTAGGCAGCAGTAGGCTCCTCAGATTTGAGATCTGAGAGTACAGTCGTGTTTTCTGGTTTCTTAAACATCCCCTGAAAAGCCCCCTAATGTCCAACCAGATCTAGGACCTCATGCACCAGAAACAAGGTCAGCATATTCAGGCTTCTCCCCTTTCCATGCAAGCCTTGGCACCTGCTATGTTTGGTCATTATGTGAATTACCAGAATGACCTTTCTAGAGTTGTGTTTCCTCATACCTATTTACACTGCCTAGTCCATCAATCTTTGTCTATGTTAGATCGTGCCCATTTAAAGTCTTTTAGACTCCAGGCGTTATATTATTATCTATTTATTTATTTATTTTATTTTAGCATCTTATGGGGGTACAAGTGTTAAGGTTACATATATTGCCCATGCTCCCCCTGCCCCCTTGAGTAAGAGCTTCAAGCGTGTCCATCCCACAAACGTTGCACATCTTACTCGTTGTGTTTGTATATACCCATCCCCTCCTCCCCCCTCCCACCCTCCCGACACCCGATAAATGTTACTCCTATATGTCCACTTAGGTGTTGATCCATTAATACCAATTTGCTGGTGAGTACATGTGGTGCTTGTTTTTCCATTCTTGAGATACTTCACTTAGTAGAATGGGTTCCAGCTCTATCCAGGAAAATACAAGAGGTGCTGTATCACCATTGTTTCTTAAAGCTGAGTAGTACTCCATGGTATACATATACCACATTTTATTAATCCACTCATGAATTGATGGGCACTTGGATTGTTTCCACATCTTTGCAATTGTGAATTGTGCTGCTGTAAACATTCGAGTGCAGGTGTCTTTTTCATAAAGTGACTTTTGATCTTTTGGGTAGATCCAGGCATTATATTAAATACATTAAAATGTATGCGCATCTCATATTACACCTAATTTACATATCACTATAAAGCATTGAATTGCAGCTGACTTGTTAACATAATATTATATTGATTTTAATATTGTAGCATTCTTTATGTATTTTGGAGCTGATGATTTGTTTAAGACTCTTGAAAGTAGACATTTTGCCTATGGCAGCTGATGGGCAAATGGCTTGGCTGAACCCTAGACACCAGTGGGCTCTAGAGCAATGGCCAAGACCTCCTTCCAAGATTTACCTATTGGGAATATGTCCTGCGTCTCCTAAATTTCCCATTGGTGGGAATCCTGACCCTGATGGAGGCCATTCCTGACTTCTAATGGGCTAGCCACTTGGAACGTCTCAAGATGAAATTGCCTACCAGGTTGGACTGCATGACACAGGTGTGCCTTTGGGCCATCCCGCTGCCCTCTCTGGGGCCGAGCCTCCGTGTGACCCTCTTTTGACCTCCTTTACCGTTTTTGTGCCCCTCCCCCCCATGAGATCCCTAAACACTTTGACCCATGCCTGTCCAGCTCCTGATATTCTTGCTGTGACCGGCTAGCAAAGACTGGGACTTTTCTTATCCTAGTCACTGGTCTTCCACTATAGCAGCACAAGTTCAAATTAGCTTGGTCCACAATCGAATGATTTTTAATTTTCTTTTGGACTCAGGTTATAGGATCTAATATTATCCCCATTTAATATATAATGTATAGTATATAATTTAATTTGCCTTACTCTTTCAGCCTGTAGAGTTTTTCCTTCGATTTTGCTTCTGTTTTGTTTTGGTTTTCTGTGTGTGTGTGTGAGACAGAGAATGAGTACATGTGTGTGTGTGTTTTTAAAAATTATAAATAAATAATTTATCCCTTATTTTCTTTTTGACTCTTTTTCTTAACTCTCAGATTTGAGCCAGTTTATAGATGTATGTGTGTCTTGATCCTGCTTCGCTCACCCTCTCAGTTTCATGTTAGCTGCAAATTTATAAAACATGACTTTTATCATTATTCCCTTGATTGAGACAGATGTGGAATGGCAGAGATGAGGAAAGAGCCCCGTAACTCTCTCCTGGCAATATTCCTCTAGGCTGACATCAAAAGTCTTTAAGCAGCACTTTGTGGGTGACACCAACATTTATCCATTTAATGTTTGCCTAATTGTTTTAGCCTCAAGTCTGTATATCCGTATTTATTGTCTTTTCTTGATTCACTGATTTTGCAGCCCTATCAAATAGGTCTGTTTTTTTTTTTGAGATAGAGTCTTGCTTTGTTGCCCAGGCTAGAGTGAGTGCCATGGCATCAGCCTAGCTCACAGCAACCTCCAACTCCTGGGCTCAAGCAATCCTCCTGCCTCAGCCTCCCAAGTAGCTGGGACTACAGGCATGCGCCACCATGCCCGGCTAATTTTTTCTATATATATTAGTTGGCCAATTCATTTCTTTTCTATTTTTTAGTAGAGACAGGGTTCACTCTTGCTCAGGCTGGTTCGAACTCCTGACCTAGAGCAATCCCACCTCAGCCTCCCAGAGTGCTGGGATTACAGCATGAGCCACTGCACCTGGGCCGAATAGGTCTGTTTTGTTTGACTTGTGTTCAGAGAAATCAAGCTGCTGCCACAGGTGACTAATTCCCCCTTTACCGGATCTAGGGCGAGAATCTTGCCCAGACGGAACCAATCTCATCAGCCTACGTATCCACGGAATTTACTTTTCCTACCTTCTGGAACAATGGAATGGTGTATTTCATCCTGTCAACCCAGCAGCCGTGTGGTGTACTAATGTCTCTAGACTCATGATAGTAACCTTCCCCTCACAATGCCCATTTTCCTTTAATAAGTGCCAATGGGGCTCTAGTGCATTAATTTACGTAGGTGAGTATGTTTTAGGGAAATTATTAGCCAAAGATCAGAATTAGGGTTGCTCTGTGGCCAAAATCAGCAGTGAAGTGAAAGATAATGACACCTAAAAATATGTTTGTCATAATGTGCTCGTTATCGATAAAATTTTCTCAGAACAGGTTCTAGCCATCTACACTGTATTTGTCTTTATAGACAAAGGGGAGAATATTTCTGTCCCAGGAGGAAAATCCTTACTATTTCTGTGGCATAATAAATCTAAATTTGGTTTTTGCCCTTAGTTACTGACACAGAACTCCTAAAGCCAGAGGAATTTACTGGGCGATGGTAGCATTTCTTGTTCCAATGAGGAGATTCAGGGGAGACCCCCCCACCCTGCCATAGTGTCAGGAGGGGGGGGCTGGTTGTCGAAAAGACCAAACCTTGATTAGAAGCCTGATGCTTTCACCCCTGCTCCTCTCAAGCTCTTCCATCTGGCTGTTCCTGAGTTGTACAAAGCAGTAGTAGGAAGCAGGCTCTTTTTCCTGAGTTTTGTGAGCCATTATGGCAAATTATCGAACCCAGAGGGAGGTTTGCGAGAATCCCTGATTTGCAGCCAAGTTGGACAGAGGCGTGGGCAACCCGGGAAGTCAGTATTGGGAGGCGACTGGCATCTGAAGAGAAGGGCAGGGCCTTGTGGGACTAAGTCCCTAAACCTCAAACCCAGCCCTTAAACTCAGAGGCTGGTGCTAATTCTGGGTGGTGTCAGAACTGAATCGAATCGTAGCACACCTGGTTGATGTCCAGGGAATGGGAGAATTAGTGGGCATGAGAAAAACCCACATTGGGTGTCAGTAGTGTTGTGAGTGAGAAAACAGTTCAGAGTTCTCAATGTATATCAACAATCGCTGAGTAGATTTCTCTGGGATACCTATGGCCAAGTGTTCTTTTACAGTCTCAAAACTCTTTTATATTGCCTATGCATTAAATGAACATATCAACTCATTGCACCCCCATCTTCCTTAAAAAATTACTTGTGTGAAAGATGGAAATAAATTATGACTGTTTACTCTTGTTCTTAATTTGCACCAAATGTAAGTACAACCTTCTCAAAAAGGTGGATTTCACAGTACTGCATGCAACCAACTAAAACATGCGAAGTGTGGGAGAAATCTGTTTCAAAATTCAGGAAAAGTTTTACTTAACATTGCTATTGTAAAATGGAGAGGACTTTGCCTGTTCAGCTCATCTCAGATGAGGCCATGGGGTCGTTGTGATGGGATATCACCTCTCTGAGTAATTTCTGCTGTGTTTAAAAAGAAAGATCAAAGCCCGTTACCACTTTGAAATAGTTGTTTGGTTGTGGGCAGTCCTTTATGCCTGTATTTTCCAAAAGGTGGAATGACCACATTCACTTGGACGTATGAGAAAGAATTAACCCCGTAAGCAGAGAATCTAAACTAACGTGTCAATACTGAAACGTCATTTAAGATTGTTTTAAAATTGGGTTTTAAGACTATCTGATCTATTTGGCATCATTTATTTAAATAATTCTTTTTTAATATTTTTTTTATTTCAGCATATTATGGGGGTACAAATATTTAGGTTAGGTACATTGCCTTTGCCCCACCCGAATCAGAGTTTTAAGCATGCCCATCCCCCAGACGGTGCACACTGCACCCATTAGGTGTGATTATACCCATCCCCTCCTCCCCCTCCCACCTGCCTGACACCAGATAAATGTTATTACTATATATGCACTTAAGTATTGATCAGTTAATACCAATTTGATAGTGAGTACACGTGGTGCTGGTTTTTCCATTCTTGAGATACTTCACTTAGTAGAATGGGCTCCAGCTCCATCCAGGAAAATGCAAGAGGTGCTAGATCACCATTGTTTTTTGTGGCTGAGTAGAACTCCATGGTAAACATATTCCACATTTGGCATCTTTAAAGGTATGCATCATTGCTCTATTTAAAAGAATAACAAACAGAATCAGGCCTAATCTAGCGAAAGAAATCCCCTCTGATTTTGACAAGCACTTAATATATAAAATATGCCTTTATTTTCTAAAGTATAAGCTACATTTGATGATAAATAAGACCATGAACAAGTAAAATAGAAAACCAAGCAATTAGCCAGCTAACTTACATGCAATACTGCTTTAACTTTATTGCTCTGGTGGTGTTAGTGTTATTCTTGGCCTGAAACCCTAGATTAATATTTTGTATAATAATCTATCTCAGTTACCTAATTTAATTTTCATGGCCACCTTATGTCTTAAATGTGGGAAACTATTCAGAATATCTTTATGGTATTTGTATTTTGAAGAGTCATGTGCATTCTCGTTTTTTTGTGAGCCCACCCTTGAGCAGTTATTGAGATTTATTTAAATTATTCTTTTTTTTTTCTTTTATTGTCTGTGAGGGTCACTTTTCACCGAGAAATTCTGATGATAAGAAATGGTGATTTGTCAATAAGATACATTTTTGAAAAACCCATTAAAATATAAAATAATCACACAAGCCACCAAAATCAGTTATGGTAAAATGTTTGCAGTATGTTGTTAAGAGAAAACAAATGTAAGAAAAATGTATGTGTATGTATAACCAAGATTATAGATGAAAATAGTTAATAGTGGTTAATCTATGGGTTACGGGTAATTTTTGTTTCAAAAATTTTATGTGGTGAACACGTGATGTTTTAAAAAATAAAATTCGAATAAGTTACTTGTATGCTGTAGAAATTGCCTACGCGTATTTTGGGATAGTAAACGTCAAAGCTGTGAAATTTTTAAAAATAACCTGTAGAGGGCACTCAAGGCCTTCCAGATTCATAGGCAGAGACTGGCTACGGTCTGAAGATTTTATTCCTTTACTTTAGTTACAGGAGTTTTAGATTTTTCCTGATGATTTTAGCTTTGGATCACTGATTATCACAAGGCTTTACTCTAAAAATTCATCTATGTTAAATGATGCTAGAACGATTATGATTAATAGACCTTGTCAAATATTCAGATTTTCGGCTAGAAATATATTTAAAAACATGCAACTCTAATTGATTACTAAAATAACTATAACAAATGACCTGTTTTGTGTATTTAATGTCTGAGTTATGTTTCTTTCACTAACATCTTGAAGAGGACTATGCTAGCTCACATGCATGCTATTTTAGCTATGCCTATGAATTAAAAAAAAAATCCATGTGCCATAAATGATATGGACCCATTCTTTATATCTCTCAGTTATTATGATTACACAGCTGGTAGCAATAAGAGGCATTAAATTTGAAATTACTATTAGGTCAGAATTTATTTTTCATTTCTATTAACCCTAGTCCCTGATTTCTATATTTTTTAGGCTTATATTCCTATTTACTCACTCTTAGATGACACTTATTGAGACCCACTCAATTCAATCTCTAAATCTGATGACTTTTCCATCTGCAGATGCAAAATAGGTAGTCCTGCCCTGGATTATCACAGAGGTATTGCCCACAACCTACAATAATCACCTAGTATCCAAAAAAAAAAAAAAAAAGTGGATTTGTATCTAAGAAAAAGCGGATTTTACTTCCCAGCGAAATAGCTTTTCTCCGGCAATTCTCAGCTGTCTTCAAATATTCCATTTTTTTTTCCGGACCCTCTCTAGGACCAGGTTGGATACCCTTAGCAACTTGGAGGCCACGCGCTCTTGCAGTTCACAAGCTATTATGCATTCTTGTGCGGTTTCTTGGCGTTGGAAATTTATACGAAGAGAGTGTTGTGGGGCTGACAGCTCACAGTTGTTTGTTATCTATAGCTTATCTGCACTCATTCCCAGGTGCTAGATTGGTGTCACCGAGGTTATTGTCGCGGACATGTTGGGCACATTAATATCTGTGTTTTTAAAATTGCATTGTGTCTGGGCATGACGGAAGAAAACAACAACAACAAAAAAAACGCCTATCCGATTATTATTGGTTCTGCTGGAATTGATTTTTCACTCCATGTAATTTGGCAGTTACATTGACGAAACATGTGGCTTGCTGCCATTTATTTATGATGACGGCTTTATTTCTGATGTCCGTGAAATAGGAAGACAGGCAGATATAAATTTATCTTTAGAGCTGCCTGGCGTGGAGTAGTTTGGGGACAACAGTTGGGGAAAGGGCATTGGTCTATCGTTATTGCTCCATCTTGGCCCGGGGAAGGAAAAAAAACCAACGGTTATGATTTTCACTCTTCATAGGGGAAAAAAGAAAATGCAGACTTCCATGACCTGATTTGGGAAGGCTGGATGCTTCCCAGTTTCCATCTGTGGAAATGGGGCCAATGGCATGCGCTACCTGACTCACAGGGAAGATAAAAAAGGTCATTGTGCAAAGTTAGAGCTACAGAGTGCCGCTGAGAAGCCATCCGTCATCAAAGTGCTTAGAAGCGTTACACGGGCATCACATGTTGCTTCCGGATGGATCGTAGCAGCCGTTCTGAGCCTGGGGTGATGTCCCATGCCAGGGGACATCTGGCAATGTCTGTTTTTGGTTATCACAACTTGGGGAGGGGCACTACTGGTATCTAGTACGTAGAGGCCAGGGATGCTGATAAACATCCTACAATGAACAGGACAGGGGGCCGGGCACGGTGGCTCACGCCTGCAATCCTAGCACTCTGGGAGGCCGAGGCAGGAGGATCGCTCTCAAGGTCAGGAGTTTGAAACCAGTGCTCGCAAGAGTGAGACCCCCGTCTCTACTAAAAAATAGACAGAAATTAATTGACCTACTAATATATATATATATATATATAAATTAGCCAGGCATGGTGGCACATGGCTGTAGTCCCAGCTACTCAGGAGGCTGAGGCAGGAGGATCGCTTGAGCCCAGGAGTTTGAGGTTGCTGTGAGCTAGGCTGATGCCACAGCACTCTAGCCCGGGCAACAGAGTGACACACTGTCTCAAAACAAACAAAAACAAACAAACAAAAAAAGACAGGGCAGTGGGCCAGAGAAAAGAATTATGCAGCTCAATATGTCAATAGTGCCAACGTTGGGAAACCCTGGCCCATAGGTTTCTGTGCTGTGTTTGGTATTGGCGATGTGACCATTATATGGTGCCTAATGATACCTCAAGTTTATCCTAAGGGGGTAGAACTCTTAGGCAGGAAAGATGCAGAATTGTTTTGTAATTAAATCACAGTAGAATTTCTTCACTATAATCCAAGTTCCCCATTCCCACCCCTGGCCTAGACAATAAAACTGTGGTCACACACTACTTGGAGTGGGGGAGGTTCAGGGCAAAGGGACCACTGAAAAATCTTAATAATAATTCCTTGCATGTTCTTTACTCTTTAACTTAGAGACTGCTAGCCTGCAAGTGAGACAGAGGGATGTCTGCACATGTAGACTTCTGAAGAATTCTCTTTATCTTGAACAACCCCAACACATACTCTAGTTAAAGACACTTTAGGGTTGGAAGAGGGGGAGGAGAAGCAGAGAGGAAAGAAAAATGGGATATGAATTTGGGAAGGTCTGGTGTCTGTCTCTTCCCCTTCAAGCTGGGTTCTGTGGTAGAAGTATGGCATTAGATGGCTTCTCTAAAGTTCTGAGATATGAGCAGAAGCAAGCCTTGCAGAGACGAGTGTTCATTCCATTGTTAGGGAGAATGGGCAGGATGCTCTGCTAAGGATGTGGAGAGCCAGAGATAACGCCTTCGTCTGAGTTTCCCGAGTTTATAATACCGTATTTCCATGAAAATAAGACCTACCCATAAAACAAGCCCTAGCAGGATTTCTAAGCATTTGGCAATAGAAGCCCTACCCTGAAAATCAGCCCTAATGGTGAGCGTGGCTATGAAAATCAGCCCTAGTGATGGGCGTGGCTATGAAAATCAGCCCTAGCGACGGGCGTGGTTATGAAAATAAGCCCTAGTGGTGGGCGTGGCTATGAAAATACACCCTAGTGAGGGGCGTGGCTACACAGCGCATCTGCACAACCCATGCGTGTCGTCGCGGAGCGGGAAAGAACACGAGCAGCCCTTCTCATCTGCCCCGTGAGAGCTCTAGTGCTCCACAGGAGAGATCGGGGCCGGTGGTTCTAAAGGAAACAGAGTCGCAAGACATTCAGGATGGGATTCAGGGTTTGGAGAGTGAGGATGATGTTCCAGAAGAAGACGACTTCACTCTATTTGGATCAATGGAGATGGTTGTACCGTACTTAAAAAAAAAATAACACACCCCCTGAACGTAAACCCTAGGGTGTCTTCTTGAGGAAAAACAACTATGAGACCCTGTCTTATTTTCGGGGAAACACGGTAGTGAGAGGGGCTTTCCGAGGGACCTCGACTATGGACATGCGCTGGAGAGAACCTGTGGTCTCGGGAGAGATCTCAGAGTCACCCCGGTGGAAGGACACTGTTGGGGATCGAAGACCAGGTTAGTCTTGGGCACAGGGCTGCTGCAGAGAGTTGAGTCAACACCCACAAAGCGTGCAGTCGCCACTGGAGTAAGAACCTGATCTCCCTTGAGCAGAGCCCCAGACGGAAGAAGCCACATATCAAGTCAGAGGCTGGCCTGGGGGTGTGACAAACTCGGCACGAGAGATGGACACCCCCTCCCCCTCGGCCCCAGGAGTGACATTTCTGGGAGCACCTCTGGGGCTCAGAGTCAACCGCAGGGCAGCTGTGGCACCAAGGGGACAGGGGCATAGTGACCTCTGAGCCCCCCGTCAACGCCAGGGGAAAGAGCAAGAAGGAAGACAAACAATCCTGTTGTTACCTGTCTGTACCCGCAGTGTCTGAGAAATTGCTGAATTTGAAGTATATGGAAGTTGCTAGATGGAACCATAGAGTCTAAAATTAAAAACGATAGAAAATAAAAGAATTCATTTTTTTTCCACTTCTTTAGTTTGCAGACTTTAAAATTCTGACCCATTTTATCTCTATCTATGGGAAAGAAGTACAAAGATTATGAGGTTCAGTGTCTCATTCCCAATCTCCATCAAATAACCAGTGTGTCTATATAAGCAAAGACCATATATGAACACTATCAAGAAGATGTTGGCAGGGCGCGGGGCTCACGCCTGTCATCCTAGCTCTCTGGGAGGCCGAGGAGGGAGGATCGCTCGAGGTCAGGAGTTCAAAACCAGCCTGAGCAAGAGCGAGACCCCCTCTCTACTATAAATAGAAAGAAATGAATTGGTCAACTGATATATATATATATATATATATAGAAAAAATGAGCCGGGCATGGTGGTGCATGCCTGTAGTCCCAGCTACTCAGGAGTCTGAGGCAGGAGGATTGCTTGAGTCCAGGAGTTTGAGGTTGCTGTGAGCTAGGCTGACGCCACGGCACTCACTCTAGCCTGGGCAACAAAGTGAGACTCTGTCTCAAAAAAAAAAAAAAAAAAAGATGTACAGCTATATTCCCATGCAACAGCATAATGGAGCTTTAGGAGTATACAGAAGTACTTTTGCTCCCAAGAGAATCTCCATTTTGTCTTTTCAATTTTCTAGATGGCTGATCAATTTCCAGAAGTTCATGCCACTCAAATATGGATTTTTAAATAAAACTGTACTAGAGGAATCCTTTATCATAGACATTTTATGCCATATTTTCATATTTTTTAAAAAGTAATTTGGTTTAAATACACATATGGCTGACTAAGAGACCCTGAACATGAAGATATGGCTTGTTTCCTATCTGGGTTGCCTTTGGACTAGACACTTCTAGTTAGTAATTTTCATTTTATTCATTTTTTGAGACAGAGTCTCACTTTGTTGCCCAGGCTAGAGTGAGTGCGGCCGAGAGGCGGGCGGACTTGCTGCGAGGTCAGGAGTTTGAAACCACAGTCCCTGAGAAGAGCGAGACCGCCGTCTCCACTATAAATGAGAAAGAAATTATTGGCCAACTAATATATACAAAAATATAGCCGGCATGGGTGGGCTCATGCCTGTAGTCCCAGCTACTTTGGGAGGCTGAGCAGGGGATTGCTTGAGGCCAGGGTTTGAGGTGCTGTGAGCTAGGCTTGGACGGCCAGGCGGCAGCTCACCAGACTCGTAGCCATGGGCAAGCAACAGAGCGTTAGCGACTCTGGGTCTCCAAAAAAAAGAGATTAGAAAC
>NW_017968520.1:3137554-3167727 GCF_000165445.2 Microcebus murinus
TTGTCCATTCTGCAACAGCCAGTTGAGACACCAGATTCTTTCTTTCTTTCTTTCTTTCTTCTTTCTTCTTCTTCTTTTTTCTTTCTTTCTTTCTTCTCTCTTCCTTCCTTCCTTCCTTCCTTCTTCCTTCCTTCCTCCTTCTTCCTTCCTTCAAGTGATCCTCCTGCCTCAAGCCTCCCGAGTAGCTGGGACTACAGGCATGCACCACCATGTCCGCTATTTTTTCTATATATATTAGTTGGCGATTAATTTCTTTCTATTTATAGTAGAGACGGGGTCTCGCTCTCGCTCAGCGCTGGTTTCGAACTCCTGACCTCGAGCAACTCACCCGCCTCGGCCTCAGAGTGCTAGGATTACAGGTGCGAGCCACCACGCCCGGCCTGACCTACGCTTTCCGGATCCTACACAGTGTTTCCCTGTTTCTCCTTTAGCGCCAGGTACAAATACAGCTGGAGACGGCACTGCAGACAAGACTGACTGCGTGCTTGACTGGGTACAGTCAGTAAAGAAATCTTTGCCTAAAATTTGCTCCTTGGAGGAGCCTGTTTGGAGACCAAATTGTGAGGAACAGAGGCTATTCCTATAATAGCAAACTGTCGTCCCTAAATGCATGCATTGAATAGTTTCCTTGAAAAAAAAATGTTTTACATCCTGAAAGTTAATGTGAACAAGACATTATCTACTTGCTCGTTCCTCCACTGATAAAAGTTTATTTGATGAGTATTTGTCAGTTTCTGCTATGTGCTGTGTGCGCAGTTTCTGCACTTGACGTCAAGGGTACAAGGGGGAGAAACGCAAACAGGATCTCTTTATTCATGGAGCCTACAGACCAGTGGGGAGCCAGATCTTAAGCAAATTCAGTTCCTTTGCTAAGAGGAAGTGTTCATTCATCCCATGAGTCCATTCAACAAGTGCTCATCAAATGCCTCCTAGGGTTAAAAATAGAGAGAAGGGGCCGGGCGCGGTGGCTCACGCCTGTAATCCTAGCACTCTGGGAGGCCGAGGCGGGATGCTCGTCAGGAGTTCAAGACCAACCTGAGCAAGAGTGAGACCCTCGCTCTCTACTAGAAGAAAATAATTGGCCAACTAAAAGTAGATGGAAAAAATGAACCAGGCATGGTGGTGCATGCCTGTAGTCCCAGCTACTTGGGAGGCTGAGGCAGGAGGATTGCTTGAGGCCAGGAGTTTGAGATTGCTGTGAGCTATGCTGATGCCACGGCACTCTAGCCAGCAAGGATATGGAGCACCAAGCACTCACATTTTTTTTATTGGTGGGAATGCAAAATGGTACAGTCACTTTGGTAGACGGTTTGGCAGCTTCTTACAAAGCTAAATGTAATATTACCACATAATTCAGCAACTGCACTCCTTGGTATTTGCTTAGATGGGCTGAAAACTTACGTCCACACAAAAACCTGCACATGCTTGTTTATGTCAGCTTTAGTTATAATGCCAACACACAGAAACAACCAAAATGTCTTTCAGTCGGTTAATGGATAAATTGTGGAACATCCGTACAATGGATTATTATTCAGCAATAAAAGGAAATGACTCATCAAGCCATGGCAAAACATGGAGGAACCTTAGATGCAAATTGCTAAGTAAAAGAAGCCAACCTGCAAGAGCTTAAAATGTTGGCAAATGAAGAAAACTATCCACATATAAACATTCAAGACTTTAAATAGCATTTGTATTTTTAACGACAATCTCAGAAGCGGGAATACACTGGAATATTGACTTTAGATTGTGAGGGAAGTCGATTTCTAACATGGAAATCCTATAGACTTCAGTTCCATGTGCTGTCCGGGGAGAATAAAAGGATTATCAGACATGTAAGGTCTTAAAAAGTTTATCTTTGCTGAAGCTACTCTCAGAGAGTAGCCGGGACAAAAATGAAGAAAAAAAAAACAAAAAAAACCAGTGGAATTCAGGAAACAAAGACTTCAATACAAAAGAAAGACAGAAATTCCTGCAATGATAGGAAAAGAGATCTTAAGACAACGGTGGTATATATATATATATACACAGGCCTGGAGAGCAACCAGTTCAAATAGGATCATGCACATTCGTAGTTGTGGGGAAAACGGCCATAGGAAGATTAATTTGATAGAGTCCCTGTGAGTGTGAGAAGAGAGAATCATTTCTCTGGTCGTTTCTTCCTTGTTTCCTTTCTAGTCTTATCCCAATCATTAAACACTGAAATTCCCCAGGCCTCCAATGCCCTCTCCATTCCTTACTCTGTATCACCTCCCTGGTCAAACTCACCCATGCCTACAGCTATAATTATCATCAAAACGTGCAGATGTCACACAAATTTATATCCTCAAGGCAGACCTCTGTGCTCCAGACCTACACCATACATCGAGATGTCCAAAATTAAACTGTGATCTCCTCCTTGTCTCTCACTCAGAATCCAAAACATTCCCAGTATTTTCCCTTTTGGTAAATGGCATTCTTCTTGTTTGCTCATTCATTAATACAAGCGAAAGCCCAGAAAATCACAGCAGTCCTTCGCTATTCCTCTCCCTTGCTCATGCATATCGTGTTCTATTCACCAAGTCCCGTCTATTTTACCTTCTAACTCTCCCTTGCGTCCATCTACTTCTTTCCATTCCCATCCTGGTCTGAGCTACCATCCTCTCTCCCTGGTCCATTCTGATAGTCTTCACCTATGTGGATCCATATTCTATACCACAGCTAGAGTGATTATTTTTTTCAAAATGCAAATCTGATGGTCCAGGCGTGGTGGATCATGCTTATAATCCTAGCACTCTGGGAGGCCGAGGTGGGAGGATCGCTCAAGGTCAGGAGTTCGAAACCAGCCTGAGCAAGAGCGAGACCCCGTCTCTACTAAAAAATAGAAAGAAATTAATTGGCCAACTAAAAATGTATAGAAAAAATGAGCCGGGCGTGGTGGTGCATGCCTGTAGTCCCAGCTACTCGGGAGGCTGAGGCAGGAGGATCGCTTGAGCCCAGGAGATTGAGGTTGCTGTGAGCTAGGCTGACACCACGGCACTCTAGCTCAGGCAACAAAGTGAGACTCTGTCTCAAAAAACCAAAAAAGTGCAAATCCGATCATATTAGCGCTCCTTCTCTCAGTCAAAGAAGCCTCCAATGTTCCACCGTTCTTAAGACCAAGACAAAACTCCTACCAGGTCTGCAAGGTCAGCCCTTTACAGGTTGGGTATTTCTTCTCCAAAATGCTTGGGAATAGAAAAGTCTCACATTTCAGACTTTTGTTGTTGTTGTTGTTGTTGAGATTTTGGAATACTTGCATATACAATACATGGCGAGATACCTAAGGGAAGGCATCCAGGTCTAAACACAAAATTCATTTATGTTTCATATCCACATAGACTGAAGATAATTTTATACAACATTTTAAACGACTTTGTGCACGAAACAAAGTTTGTACACATTGAACCATCAGAAAGCAAAGGTGTCACTATCTCAGCCACCCACGGGGACAGTGCTGGGTTGTTTGGCCTCACCAGCATGCCTGACTTCGAATTTATGTTGCTACCAATAAGCCATTATTTTCTTGCTCATGAATAAGTACTTAGTAAAAAATATGACGTGCCATGAACACAGTTAAAACACAATGCATTCAGGGTTACAAAGTAGCAGGGTAGCATCAGCAGAATACCTGCATCCGCTGTTAAAAAAAAAAAAAAAAGAAATAACACTCTAAACAATGACACATTCTCAAGAAAACTCTCTTGATCTCCTTACGCATAATCCCTCTAATTTATCCTTCAGCTGCATATCGTACCACTGCGTCACTGCAATGTTCAGCTTTATTGTGTAAGTCTTTGACACACGCCCATCTCCCTCACTGCCTGGAAGCTCCGTTAGGGCGTACAGGGGCACCTTTGCTCACCGTTGTCACTTTAGCACACTGCCAGCGGCCACCCAGGCTACCAGAACTTGCCGAGTGGATTAACGAAATAATTTCTGCCAAAACATTTCTGATTGCTTGATACCAATGCTAGAAACTATTTATGTCTTCCGGAGAGAACAGTCAATGGTTTAAGGAAGGGGGAAGTCACATCGTTTGGTAAAATCAGATGTAAATATTAATAGTATAGATAAGTGCTTCATTGGGCACCTGAAAAACACCTTATAGACCGAGGGTTTTACTCATGGGGATGTGAGTGGCGGTAACAGATTGGAAATATCCCACGGACGCTTAAGAAGATTTCGAAAAGATTTTAATCCAGTGATGAAAATTAGCACCTGGGCTCATGTTCGCTGCTGAACGCAAAAGAGGTGGCCCCCTGAAACGAGTCCCTAGGTTTGATTTTAACCTAGTTACACATGACTCTCCTTATGCTTTGAATTTTTTTTTTCTCTGCAAACCCCAAACAATCTCCTTTCTTTATTCTCTGGGTCCTCAGGATGTTTTCATCACAAAACCAGGAACCCGGCTTCTAGGACTCCAACCATACTACCATGGGGACACCTGGCCGAATAGACAGCAAACCTGGTTTAGGTACCACTTGACAACCCAAACACACACAGCTCTTTTCTCTCACGCTGCCACCAAGTTGTTGACCTGCCCCAGAGGAGACAGCAGGGGGCGATGTTCAGGAGCACGGTATCATGAACCCCAGTGGCCAATTTCTTCATCACAGGTGCGGGACTGCTCACCTTTGGTACCACCCTTTGAGATCTCATGTCCCACCTTAGAAGACTGGGTTAATGATCCCGCAGGTCCTCAGCTAGCCCTAAATTCCACGATTCTTCCCTGAGGAATTGCTTTTTTTTTTCCCCTTTAGCTTTCCAGGGGTCCTCAAACTACGGTCCTCGGGCCACATGCGGCCCGCCGAGGACATTTATCTGGCCCTCTGGGTGTTTTGGCCGCCGCTGCCTGTCCTGCTCAGCAGCCTACCCGTCCCGGGCCCACAGTGCGCATGTGTGGAATGTGCTCTGCACTCTCCAACGGTCTGGGGGACAGTGAACTGGCCCCCCCTTGTTTAAAAATTTGAGGACCCCTGCTTTATACTGTCTACCAAAATGCTTTAGTCATATAATCTAAAGCAGCTGCCCTTAAAAAGCTTAGAACTTGTGTTACGTGGAGGTTAAAAACAACCAGCTTTTGAATCACAAAGGCCTGGGTGCAAGGTCTTTGGCATTAACCATGTGTGTAAATTTTGAGCAAGGGCTGCTTGAAGTTTCTAAGCTTTTGTTACCATACCTAGAAGCTAGTGATACTTCTTCCTTCCTAGACAGGTTGTGAGGATAATTGAAACGCATAATGATGCAATGAAGCACAATGACTGGTACAGAGTTATTCCACGATTAAGTATCACCGTTATTGCAGATTCTTTTGACAGTAAGAGAGAGTCCTCTGACCCTACACACACACTCTCCAGTGAGCACGGACAGCGTTTTTGGCGTGCACAGCCTAGGCTGTGAATTTCCGAGCCCCGTTTTGCAATCAGAGCCCATTGGTCATTCCCGGCCATTCTCTGAATCGGAGCAGCTGACAGAATCCTCAGTGAGGTCACTATTTTTAGCTTTGGATCTGTCAGAAAGTCTGCAGGGGATTTTCACGGCATTCCACAAATTAGCAAAGGTCATGAAAACAAATCCACTTACGGAATTCATTGGCTCGAAATCCTATCGGACCAGTGCTTGTCATATTAAATTAATGAACTTTCTACTGGCACGATATGTCCCGCAAAAAGGCTCAAGCTGAATTGCGTTTAGATTTGACCCACTGTTGCTGCATTTTAAAATCGCAAACAGCGATCCCAAACGGACTTGCCTCTTACGTAAACCTCCCCCAACCCCAACGTGGTGATGTGGTTTTTTTCTCCTAGTCTAACAGTTCCTCACTTCTTCTCTCTGTCTGTCTGGGCTCTAGTCTCATCTTCTCCAAAGAGCCATTCTTAAATTCTTTTTTATTTTATTTCATTTTTTAATTTTATGGGGGGAAAAAGGGTAAAAATAAAAAAAATGCCCATGCCCCCCCATTCTTAAATTCTTTAACACCTGTCTCAGGTCTGTTTTGCTCCTGACCTAGAATAGACTTATTTTTCCAAGTAGGGTAGTGGTGATTTTAACCATGTTATTTAGCCCCGTACAAAGGTGTTAAACAGGACTCACTTAGGACCCTATATTTCACAGACAACTTAACAACACTAGTTCAACTCTACTTGGTTGAATACCTAAGCTTGTGGAGCAGCCATTAATCATCATGGCGGACTATCCGCACCATGGGTTCTTGCCAGATATGACAACATTGAGCTCCTTGTTTTCCTAAGTGCCATAAGTAATGTTTTGGAAGAAATACTTGAGGTTCAGGTGATCGATCCAATTCTCTATGTACCCTGAATGGTGTCTTTCAATCAAGCCAGGCTACAAGCTTGTTGGATCCTTCAGGGACATCATTTTGGACCTCATAGAACTACTCTATGGATGGGATGGTGCTTTGGTGTTTGCTAATGGACCACATTGATGGATTGCATAAGAAAGAACTGGATGAAACTCGGAGCTCTCTTTCCGAATATCTACTGGAGAAATGACCCTCACACCTCATTAGCAAATGCTGCCCATCTTCTGAATAGGAAATTAGATTTCTTTTAATAGACAATTTGAATCTTATAAATTGAGTTTTTTTTTTTTATTTTAGCCATTAGAAAACTAAGCGATAAATCTGGGATTTGTTTCTTTCACCTATATGGTCCACCCTTAGTGATAGATCTGGCTTTATTATTTTTCTATCCATAGTTTTCCCTTGTTTTAGTCACCACTATGGCTTGTTTTAACCCTTTTACTTATTTTTTTGTAGATTTTATTTTCATTTTTTAATTTTTTCCAGCATATTATGGGGGTACAGATGTTAAGGTTACGTACATTGCCCATGTCCCCCTTCTCCCCTCGAGTCAGAGCTTCAAGCGTGTCCGTCCCCCAGTTGGTGCACATCTCACTCATTATGTTTGTATATACCCATCCCCTCCCCCCCTCACCTGCCCGACACCCAATAGATGTTATTCCTATGTGTCCACTTAGGTACTAATCAGTTAATACCAATTTGCTGGTGAGTACATGTGGTGCTTGTTTTTCCACCCTTGGGACACTTCACTTAGTAGAATGGGTTCCAGCTCTATCCAGGAAAATACAAGAGGTGCTAGATCACCATTGTTTCTTATAGCTGGATAGTACTCCATGGTATACACATATACCACATTTTATTAATCCACTCACGTATTGATGGGCACTTGGGTTGTTTCCACACCTTTGCAATTGTGAACTGTGCTGCTATAAACATTCAAGTGCAGGTGTCTTTTCCACAGAGTGACTTTTGTTCTTTTGGGTCGATGCCCAGCAATGGGATTGCTGGATCAAATGGTAGATCTGCTTGTATCACTTTAAGGGTATCTCCATATTGCTTTCCACAGAGGTTGCACTAGTTTGCAGTCCCATGTTTTAACCCTTCTACACTGAAAGTATTTTTTTTTTTTTTTTTTTTGTGAAGTGTCTCATGTCTTTTGGAGAATGAGGCAGAGAATAAAAATAAATCCCTGATCTATTCTTTCAGGCAATTACGGCAATTATAGTTTATGGATCATTATTTAGCAATTATTTATTTTTTTGACTTGTGTTTTTTCTTTCATTATTTTATGTCTCCACAACTAGATTTCAAGCAAGAAAATATTCTTAAAGTTTTCCTCTATCCTTCACAGCCTGGCAGTGTAGCATGTGCTCACTGAATCTTTGTATCAGACTCTTGCACACAGTCTGCTTCTGAGGAACTAGCCGTGTGAGCTTGACCTCAATGTCATTGAGCCTTGTGGGAGCTTCACTCCCCTCATTTCTCTACAAGGGAATTGACCTAAATAATCCCCAGTGTCTTCCTGTTTCTAAGACCCTGTTATAAGTTCTTGGGTTCCCTAAAAGGATTGTTGCCAGACGTAGATCTTTTAGGACAGATCTGACTTAATAAACTACTCATAGATAGGAATGCGACCAGGTGACCTATTTATTGCAGGGGATGTTCACGAAAGGAAGTGCTCTTTCCACGGGAGAGCTGTTCATTTTTCCATTAAACAAACAAGAGGATACTTCCACACATCTGGGGTCAGAATTTAAGCTGGAAAAACAATTACAAGTGGGCAGTAAAAATGATCGGAAGGGCAGGGCCTTTTTAATTCTATAATTTCGCATGTAGCAAGTGCCGATTCCAGTTCTTTCAGTACGAAACAGGCAGTGAGGTTCTGCAGAAGAACATTAAATTGAGAGTTAAGACCTCATTTCTAGTCCACCATTGGTCATTAATAAACTAGATAATTTATTGCCCTTTTTGTGTCCCAGAGTTGTCATTAATGAAAAGAGAAAAATTACCTGCCCTTACCTGCTAGCTAGATTCTTTGTGAGGGTCATACAAAACAATGCTAGAGAACACCTTGCCATAAGTACACAGTGCTATGCAAATGTTGTGAATTATTATCACAATTTCCTGAGAGCCTGGCCACTGGTGTAGGACCAGAATAATGAATCAAGAAATAATATCTGATGACTCAGTGGGTATTTCGGATCGCTTTTATGGCTGAATTGAAGGATTTTGCAAAGTGGGTCATTAAAATGGCTGAAGCAATCTTAACCTCTTGATACTCCTCAAATGTGTGAATGACCCAACAGCTTATAAATCCTGATGAAATGCAAATTCAATGGAGTTGAGAATGAAGACCTATCAAGATGTAGGCACCACAACGGCTGAATCTGTGTCTATTTTGTTTGCTGCACACGAAAAGATCTGATCAAAATATTGGTTGAATGCATGCAGTGAAAAGATCTTATCAAATATTGGTTGAATATATGGAGTGCAAGTTGGACGAATGATGAGGTCTCTTTCCTGGCTGTGTGGCTTGCTCTCGTGCTGTGTAGAATAAAGATTCCTGTGTCAGAGTATGAGATACCAGGCTGAGTTTTAGCCAGCTCACAAATACTGCAACATGGAATTCTGAGATAACTTTGACATGCATGTCTTAGATTGCTCATGTCAATGTGGCATGACTACCATGTCTATTGTAGAAAAGAAGCTAGAAACAGTTTTCCCAGAATCTCCTTCCCCAGGCTTGAGTTTGCCCAAAAGAGGTTTTGATACCTGCTGTGGTCGGAATGTTTGTGCTTCCAGAAAATCCATATGTTCAAATCCTACTCTCTGAGGTGATAATATTAGAAGGTTGGGCCTTTGGGAGGTGATGAAGTCATGAAGGCTTAGTGGGATTAGTGTCCATATAAAAAAGATGGCAGAGAGCTAGCTAGTCCCTTCTGCCATATGAGAATACAGTCTATCCATGAAGGAAGTGGGCTCTCATCATTCACTGAATATACTGGTGCTTTGATCTTAGACTTTCCACCCTACAGAATGGGAAGAAATAAATCACCCTTATTTATAAGCTACCCAGTCTAAGTATTTTGTTATAGCAGCCAAAATGGATTAAGAAAGCCAAAGATTGGGAACACGGTGGAAGAGAGATCATTATTATCTGGAAGCAATGGCTAACAGATAGGTGGGCTGATGTGAGATTCACAGAGATTTACTAGGGAGTGTTTGAGAACTTATACCTGGCTGTGGAGACTGAGATAGTTTGTAGGAGCTTCCCAGAGAGGCTTAAATATTGCAACATCTTCATTTGTTGGCTGCTGTAGGCTGAAATTGCCAAGGCTGGTCTCTCTGACCTCTGCTCACCAGCTCTTCCAATCTTTGTGTAAGCTCTTCTTTTTTCTTGACATGATCTTGATTGGCAACTGAATGTCAAATGTTAAATTTGGTAATGTGGAGGGCCAACTAAATGCATTTATGTGCATAAAGTTGCAGTTAGCATTTTTTTTTTTTGGAAAACTGTAGAATTCTTTTAAGCCATTTAGATATGATTTAGTGAACTCTAGTTTTTCAGCGTTCAGAAATACCCTTCAGACTGAAGAAAGTCGATGAATTTTCCAAAGTGTCTTTTTTGTTGTTGTTGTTCTCTAAAAGAACCTGGTTCAACAGGGTATAAAGTTTCCTACAGTGGGAAGAACAGATTTTTATCTGATCTTTGACAAAGCAGACAAACACATTGTTTTCTTTTCTCTGGGGAAAAGAATCCCTATTCAATAAATGGTGCTGGGAAAATTGGATAGCCACATGTAGAAGACTGAAACAGGATCTTCACTTCTCACCACTCATAAAAATCAACTTACAATGGAAAATAGACTTAAACCTAAGGCATGAAACTATAAGGATTCTAGAAGAAAATGTTGGAAAAGCTCATAGACATCAGCCTAGGCAAAGAATTTATAAAAAAGACCCCAAAAGCAATCCCAGCAACAAAAATAGATAAATGGGACCTGATCAAATTAAAAAGCTTCTGTGCAGCCAAGGAAACAATCATCAGAGTGAATATTCAACTTATGAATGTGAGAAAATATCTGTGTGCTATGCATCTGATCATGGGCTGGTAACTAGAATCTATAAAGAACTCAAACAAATCAGCAAGAAAAAAAATCAAAGAACCCCATAAAAAAGTGGAAAAAAGACATGAACAGAAACTTTCCAAAAGAAGATAGACTAATGGCCAATAAAAATGTGAAGAAATGCTTTACATCTCTAATCATCATGGAAATGCAAATCAAAACCACAATGAGATATTACCGAACTGCAGTGAGAATGGCTTTTATCAAAAGTCCCAAAACAACAAATGCGGTGGATGTGGAGAGATAGGAACACTCATACACTGCTGGTGGGACTGCAAACTAGTACAAGGTCTCTGGAAAGTAGTATGGAGATGCCTCAGAGAGCTAAGAGTAGATCTACCATTTGATCCAGCAATCCCACTACTAGGTATTTATGCAAAGGGAGAAAAGACACCTGTACTCAAATGTTTATAAGAGCACAGTTCACAATTGCAAAGATGTGGAAACAACCCAAATGCCCATCAATACATGAGTGGATTAATGAAGTGTGGTATATATATACGATGGAGTCCTACTTAGCCAGAAAAAAATGGTAAGCTAATATTGCTTGTATTAATCTGGATGGAGTTGGAGACCGTTCTCCTAAGTGAAGTATTACAAGAAGGGAAAAACAAACACCACATGTACTGATCATTTAATTGGAACTAATCAATTAACACTTATGTGCACATATGGAATAACATTCATTGGAAGTCAAACTGGTGGGGGGGGTGAGCTGGGGATAGGTAAATTCACACCTAACAGGTACAATGCACACTGTCTGAGGATGGGCACACTCACAACTTATGACTCAAATGTATAAAACCAATTTATGTAACCAAAGCATTTGTACTCCATACTACTCTGGGAAAAAAAAAACAGACTTTAAATTTATATAGTTCATAATGTAGTCTGGGCTCAACTACTTTCTAACCTTATATATTTGGCAAAATCATTTACCGTCTCCTGAGCTTGATGACTCCATCGGCATGATGGAATTCATGATGTTTTTATTTTTCTCATAGGTTATGGTGGGACTCAAATAAAAATATGTAAAAGTATTTCATATATATATATATACAAATACACATACACACATGTATGTGCACACAGACATATGTTATTATTGTCTAAACTCTTGTTCATAATTGGTCCAATGAAGGTAATTAATGCAGATTGACAAAGATTAAAAAAAAAAGAACTTCTGGGACATGGAAGCATTTGTCCTCTGAGATTATACACTTGTGTGGATGCGGAGAGAGAGGAACACTCCTACACTGCTGGTGGGACTGCAAACTAGTTTAACCTCTGTGGAAAGCAATATGGAGATACCTTAAAGCGATACAAGTGAATTTACCACTTGATCCAGCAATCCCATTGCTGGGCATCTACCCAAAAGATCCAATGACACTCTACAAAAAAGACACCTGCACTCGAATGTTTATAGCAGCACAATTCATAATCGCAAGGCTGTGGAAACAGCCCAAGTGCCCATCAATACGAGAATGGATTAATAAAATGTGGTATATGTATACTATGGGGTACTATTCAGCTCTAAGAAACAACGGTGATATAGCACATCTTATATTTTCCTGGTTAGAGCTGGAACCCATACTACTAAGTGAAGTTTCCCAATAATGGAGAAACAAGCACCACATGTACTCATCAGCAAATTGGTATTAACTGAACAGCACCTAAGTGGACACATAGGTACTACAGTAATAGGGTATTGGGCAGGTGAGAGGGGGGAGGGGGGTGGGTATAGACATACATAAAGAGTGAGATGTGCACCATCTGGGGGATGGTCATGCTGGAGACTCAGACTTGTAGGGGGAGGGAGGGAAATGGGCATTTATTGAAACCTTAAAATCTGTACCCCCACAATATGCTGAAATAAAAAAAAATACTTTGTTGTATTTTTTCTAAAAAAAAAAAAATGAATATACACTTGTGGCAATTTGGGGAACACCCAACTGGGGCCTGTGACACGAAGGGCCAAGAGAGACCAGCATAGTGTGTGGCTGAGACTCCGTGGGACAGTGGTGGGAAACTGTGGCTCTAGTGCTGGACAGCTCTCAGATTGCTTTGAGCCATAGCTCAGACCACACAACATAGAGATATAAACTTTCTCCTTAGAGAAGTCCCTGTTGCAATCACATTTCATTTAGAGGAAACTGGCGGAGGGACACATCACATAATACCCTCAGGGCAACGGAGACAACCTCTAATTCTACACACTCACTGGCGGTGTGACTCTAGCCCGAAGTCATCGAATAAGCATGGTGAGGATTTCACACACGTGTGTTTTATTTAGAACAGACGCTATTTATTCATTGCACGGAGGCAAAATTGGGCTATGTACCAGAGCAAGAGAAGAAGGAAGGGGCCGGCAGTTCAGAACTGCTAAGTGTCTTTGGTGGCATCAAACAGATCTTTCAACACCTCGGTGCCTGGTTTTCATGTCTGTGAAATGTGCACAGATACTCCAACTTCCCTTTCCTTTGGCAATATTAGTGTTTTTGGTTTTTCATGACTTCCTTATCCAAAACAGTGTGCCTATGTACCTGCGCACACTCACCACAATCACCTCTCCATCTCGCTTCCCAGATTTTCTTCTCTTAATCACTTCTTGCATTACATTTCATATTGATGACTATTTTGATTATTTGTGCCCACCTATAATAGAACCTAATGTGCTTTTTTTTGCAGGAGCCTTGCTTTGTCTAGAATAGCTCATGACACATGGCAGACTCTAGAAACTTTGTGGGTGAATAAACAGTTATGAGCGTCTGAGTTATTAACCAAGATTTTTTTTTGTGTGTGTGTGTGACATTCTGCTTGATTCCCCAAACTATTAAGTAGGAACCAGACAGTTAAATTCAGACATGGATATTTTTTGGAAAAGGATCTTCCTCTCCTCCCCACTCTCATTTTCCTCCCTTAAGAAAATGAAAGCTGTGCTTATAGCTGGATAGGGTCCACATTTGTTCAAGTGCAACAAGTAATGGAGATTTACTTCCTGGGAATTGGGAAGAGAAACTGTGGACCAATCTCCTTGTCACATAACTTCCTTGTCTATCAAGCAGCCTGAGCAGTCATCTGCATGGCACTTCATAGAACACACAAAAGAATATTAAACCACTTCAGTATAAGCGTCGACTACAGTCGCCAGCCACAGATGAACGCGCACAGCTGAGTGTCAACTGTAGCATTAATAACAAAACTTCCACAACGGTACTCCAAATCCAGGCAATACAACCCTTGTACTGCATCAGAAAATCTCGTGCGTTTTAGAGAAAGGCAATTTGCAGCACCTTACAATAGTGATAAAACGAAAAGTAAAAATCCATTAAGAAGATGTATTGTATGCTCAAACAATAATAAAAGGCGTAGTACTAGATACTATCGTAAACAATGCAATATTGGCCAATGTGTGGCCGGCCCCATGCTTTGAAATTTATCATGCCAAAGAATAAAATTTATCGTAATATTCAAAAACTTGCCTTATTTCTTTATGATATGAATGAAATAAAAGTATAATTTTGAATTGACTTTTCTAGTTTTTTATTTATCAAAATAAAATTGTGAACATTTAAAAATAACGTCATGAAAACATATATGTATAGGTTACCTATTCTGATTTACATGACAAGGAAAAAGCTGCCTGTAAAGTAAAACAAGCTTTCAGTGCTTTCAAGCTTTCCTCATCACACAAGAGCAAACGGACTCGTCGTCCATGCACAGCACAGACCACCGTGCGGACTGTGAGGGCCGGCTGTGGGCGAGGTTTCCTGGCTGGTGAGCGCCGTACCGAAGTGGTCAAAAAGTAGTTTGCTGAGCAATTACATACACAGGAACGCGCCAAAACTAGTAGCTGCATTTAAGCTGCTGAGGATAGGGAGAAATATATGCCTCTAGGCTCTTTGCAAGTGACCAAAACTTAATCTAAAAAGAACTGAATCACTGGTCTGTGAACCTGACCGAAAAGTGCATTGGAATTTAATGCTAAGTTAAAATATCAACAGAATGTTTCTCTGTTTGTTGCTGTTGGTCAATGCAGTGGTCTAATTTCTCATTGTCTAAAACTCCCGAGCATGGCAGCGGTGCACCAGCCAAAATGGCACCAAAATAGCCAAAATAGCTTTGGGGGGAGTAGGATGTAGTCTTCTTGTCGTCCTGGAAGTCCTGATAGTGTTGGGCATACTATGTGCACAATAAACACTTGTAGTATGAAAGTGTCAGAAATCTCCGAGAACCGAGGAATAGACGAACACAGCCTAGAAGAGCGAGGCGAGTAGTCGCTCCTGGCACTGCCATCAGTTAGCTCAGGAGCAAAGGAGAAGAGGGTTTGACTGGTTGGTGGTGCACAGGGAAATCAGCTTTTTAGGTGCAAGACAAGACACATGGGAAAAAAAGGGTTAGAATGGAAGAGGGAGGAGTGAGGACGGCGTTGACAGTAGCAGTAGAAACAATCAGAGTGACGACAAGCGCGACAAAACTGAAGAAGAGGAGCACTCAGACCTGATGGAGAAGTGGGAACAGTGCAGAATTCTGGGGTTAGCAAATAGCCGATTGCCCTGCACTTCAAAGACAGTTGTTACCACCACGTACTGAGTAGCTGAAATGCACTCACCACTGTACCAGCACTTTACATGTTGTCTTAGTGAGAGCCCCAGAGGAACTATGCATCCTCCAGCTGTTTGTCTCCAACTCTTAGTCCTCCGTGATCCAAAATCTTCGCTCTATGCCTGATGGAACACACAATCCATCATAAACAAAATCCCCTCTATCCTCTATGCTAGGCGTCCTCAAACTCCAGCCCACGGGCCACGTGTGGCCCTCCCAGGGCATTTATCTGGCCCCCTGGGTGTTTTTGCTGCCGCTGCCTGTCCTGCTTAGCAGCTGACTTGTCCTGGGCCCACAGTGCGCATGCGTGGAATGTGCGCCGCACTCTCCAACGGCCTGGGGGACAGTGAACTGGACCCCCGGTTAAGAAGTTTGAGGAGCCCTGCTCTATGCTCTGGTCCTCACCATGTACTCTTCCCAAAACCTTGCTCCCCCTCTCTCTGTATTTTCACGTATGGGGGAGGGAAGTTGGATTTTGGGATGATAGTCTGCCTTTTCCCTCCGTTGCCGGCAAAGTAACTAACTTCTCTTTCCTTCTGCTCTTTCTCAACCACTGGTCCTTGTTCTTCTCACGTGATCCTGTGGACAAGTGCTGAGCTTTTGGTAACACAACCTCTAAGCACCAGTGTCACCCAGGCTTAGTGTTTGGACCTCTTCTTGAGCTACACTAATCCTTGTGGATGTCATGCAGATTCGTGGGTTTAAATGTATCCATAAGCTCATGACTTGCACATTTACATTTCCAGATAGGATCTCCCCTCTGAACCCGAGATTTAGACTTTCACTTGATATCTCCACTGAGATGTCTAATAGAAAAATGTAAATTACAAATGTTAAAAACTGATCTGGGCTCCACCAGCACCTTTCTTCCACTTTATTGACAGTGTTTTCTCAGCGGGTTGATTCAGAAAGGCCAGTTTAATTATAAGGTTAGATCTTGAATGTCTAAAATGGATCTTACTGCAAAAAGATGATGCTTCCCATGTGAATTCAGTTGCAATGATGTGTAAGTGACAGAGATGGTGCCCTGTGTCATTTTTGCCATGTTTAAACTTTCTGCATTCACGCCCCCAAATATATCAACATACAGCTCACCTTGACCTACCCATGGATTGCCTTTCTAATGGCATGTGAGCATGGTAACTGAGAACATCCCATCCCATTGTACTTTTGCTTTAGTCTTTGCTACTTCTAGTCATATTATTATCATTCAATTATTATTACTCATCCCCAAATGAGTAATTATTATTCTGTCATTATTACTCACCTCCAAATGAGTCATGATAATAGAAATGAACAAAACAAAAGAGAGTTTTCAATATTTCTTATACGTGCAATTTGCTTCAAAGGAAAACATTAGGAAGAGTAACATTATAACCTGGTATCACAGCAGCAGCAGGATACTTCTCCTTCTTAAGCTTCATGCAACTTAGGAAGAAAACTTACTTTTATTATAACTGTACATACTGGTCAGGAAGCTATGAAAATTTAGCAGAGTCAGGCTTGATCTTTTTATTATGCTACTAGATTAAAGGTTGGAAATAAATAATTAGGAAGACAATAGGGAGAGTATCGTTTTGCATTTGTTAGGGAAGGTGTGAAGACGCTCCTAAATATGACAATTCTGTAAATTACCTCCCCCCCTAAAAGAACAAGGTACTATTTAGGCACATCTATCATGTAAATATGCAAAGAGGAAGAGATAAAATGATAGCAACAGTGAGACTAGGGCAGTGTATGCAGAAAACACTTATCACTCAATAATTAGATACTGAGTGAATACAGGTGAGCTCTGAGAATGCATTATCACTGCAGGCAGGTTGGAGGAAGGTAATGAGGAGGTGGACACTCAGGATTTGGACCATGGCTAAGACTCTGAAACGAACAATTCATGGTAGAACTATTACTGATCCCTACTGAGACTAGTTTACTTAAAATGAGAACTGTGCCAGAAAAATACCTATGTTTGAAGTTGTGAAAAAATATGCCTAATCGACTAGAGATGGACTTCTTCTGTTTAGACATCAATTATATAGAAAAGTGCTTCATCACCCTGCCCAGGAAAACACTTACAAAAAAAGTAGGTCTTTAAGTCACCAGGTTCACCAGGTGGATCAGAGAAAATCTCTTACATCTGCCTTTGCTTTGTGTGAAGCTAAAGCTTCAGCACATCATGAGAAATGCTCACAGCCATGACCTTGAATCATCAGAAAAAGAGAAATCATTTTTTGAATTCTCTATTGAGAAGGATTCACATCAAGAATGGTTAAAATAAAGTCTGGAAAACTTGTGCCTGTCAGCATGAGTCATTAAATCCCAGGCATCGAGAATGCTGAGAGGTAACTGTGTGCTCTTTCAACCAAAAACCTCTAGTCAAATAAAATAGAGTGTTTTAAATTATTTTTCTACTTATTAAAATAAGTCCTTTCTATATAGAAGTACTCACCCAAATATATTATTTTTAAAGTGAGCTTAAAAGTACCAATAACATACTATATTTCTGGGAACCCTCCACACATATAGAAAAAAGTAAGCCATGAATGTTAATTAACAAAGTATGAGCTATTCAGATGTCTGTATTTCAGGATACCTGAAAATGACTTTTCTGCCTCAGTTAATTAAAAACTTGAACTCTCTTGAATCAAGTGCTGAGCAACCAGTGTGACAAAGGCTTTTAGCTAATTATTTAAATCACAGTAGGAAGCAATCAGGCTAGCAAAATAGATTGAGGAGTTCAGGTGAGACAGGTTTTTTTTTTTAAATTACTCCAAGATTCTTACCACTCAAAGTGTAGTCTGTGGACCAACAGCATGACCTGGGGACTTGCTCAAAATATAGACTCTCAGGAGGGTGGCAAGATGGCTGACTAGGGACATGGTTGCCAGATTGTCCCAAATAGAGGAAAAAGTTTCAGGTGAGAAAGCAGAGCTTAGGTGAAATACTGAGGGAAAGGAGCCAAAACCTACCCTTACCAGAGATCCTGTGGGAATACATGGTGGAACATAAGAATTATAGGTGTCCCTGAGGGAGAAGAAGAGAAAACAAGAGGCATGGAAAACCTACTTGAGGGAATAATGGAGGAAAATTTCCCTGGTCTTGCTAGAGATTTAGACATCCAGATACAATAGGGTCACCAAACTCATAGAAGATTCATTGCAAACAGGACATTTCCAAGGCACATAGTCATCAGACTGTGTTGGCCAAAGTCACAGTGACTTTGTGAATGGCCAAAGTAAAAGTGAAGGAGAAAATCCTACAAGCTGTGAGATGAAAGTATCAAGTAACTTACAAAGGATAACCCATCAAACTTCTCAGAGGAAACTTGAGAATCTGGAATGGAATGAGGGTCCTATCTTTACTTGTCTTAAACAGAATAAGTGCCAGCCAAGAACTTTGTATCCTGAAAAACTAAGTTTCATAAATGAAGGAGAAATAGTCTTTCCCAGACAAGCAAACACTAAGAGAATTTGTAAGTACTAGACCTGCCCAACAAGAAACCTTTAAAAGGGCTATATACATTGAACAGAACAACCAGTACCCACCAGTATAAAAACAACCAAAAGTAAAAACTCACAGCTATTAGAAAACAGTAACACAAGGGAGAAAACAAGGCAACCTGGTAGCAATCAACATGACTGGTACAGTATATCACATATCAATATTAAAGTGGAATGTATTAATACATGGTCTAAATGCCCCCACTTAAAAAATATAGATTGCCTGAATGGATTAAAAACAACACAAATATATACTGTTTCCAAAAAACCCATTTAACTCATAAAGATTCTTATACATTCAAGGTAAAAGGGTAGAAAAAAACATCCCACACAAATGGAAACCAAAAGCGAGCGGGAGTAGCTATTCTTATACCAGATAAAATAGACTTTTAATAAGCAACAGTAAGAAAAGACAAAGATGGTCATTACATAATGAAAAAGGGATCAGTTCAACATGAAGATATAACAATCCTAAATATATATGCACCTAACACAGGAGCCCCCAGATTCATAAAACAAATACTACTAGACTTAAGGAAAGAAACAAACAGCAACATCATAATATCCAGGGGCTTCAACACTCTGCTGACAGAACTAGACAGATCATTGAGGCATAAAATCAACAAGGAAACACTGGACTTCAATGGGACTCAGAACAAATGGACCTAACAGACACTTACAGAACATTCTACCCGCAAACGGCAGAATATACATTCTTCTTATCAGTAAATGGAATATTTTCCAAGATAGGCTGTATGTTAGGCCACAGAACAAGTCTCAAGAAATGAAAAAAAAAAACTAAATCATATCATGTATCTTCTCAGATCATGATGAAATGAAACTTGAAATCAATATCAAGTGGAACTCTCAAAACTACATATATACATGGAAATTAAACAAACTTCTGCTAAAAGATCATTGGGTCAATTATGAAATAAAGATGGAAATTTAAAAAAATTTGAATTGAACAATGAAAGTGTCACAAGCTACCAAAATCTCTGTGATACACAAAAAGCAGTGTTAAGAGGGAATTTCATAGCACTAAATGCCTACATCAAAAATATAGATCTTAAATTAACAACCTAATGTCACACCTCAAGGAACTAGAAAATGAAGAACAAACCAAATCCAAAGGTAGCAGAAGGAAAGACAAAACAAAGATTAGAGCAGAACTTAATGAAATTGAAACAAACAAACAAACAAAAAACTCTACAAAAAATATACAAAGGATCAATGAAACAAAAAGTTCTTTGAAAAGATAAATGAAATTGATAGACCATTAGTTACATTAATCGAGAATAGAAGAGAGAGGATTCAAATAAGCTCAATAAGAAATGAAAAAGGAGACGTTACTACTGGTACCACAGAAATACAATATATCATCAGAGACTACTACGAAAACCTCTATACACACAAACTAGAAAACCTATAGGAAATGGATACATTTCTGGAAATACACAACCTCCCAATTTTGAATCAGAAAGAAAGAAAAATCCCAAACAGACCAATAATGAGTAGCAAATTTGAATCAGTAAAACATCTCCCATTCAAAAAAAGTCCAAGACCAGATAGATTTACAGCTGAATTCTACCAGATGTGCAATGAAGAATTGGCACCTATCCTACTAAACTGTTTCATAACATTGAGAAGGCAGGCATCCTCCCTAACTCATTCTACAAAGTCAGTACTACCCTGATACGAAAACCAGGAAATGGCACAATAAAGAAAGAAAACTATGGACTAATAACCTCATGAACATGGATGAAAAAATACTCAACAAATACTAGCAAACCAAATTCATTATCACATCAAAAATATAATTCACCATGATCAAATGGGTTTAATCCGAGGGATGCAAGGATGGTTCAATATATGCAAATCAATAAGTGTGATCCATTACACTAATAGAATTACAAACCAAAGCCATATGATCCTCTTAATAGATGCAAGAAAAGCATTCTATAAAATCTAGCACCCCTTTATAATAAAAACACTCAACAAACTAGGCTTAGAAGGAACGTACCTCAAAATAATAAAATCCATATATGACAAACTCACAGCCAACATTATACTGAAATGGGGAAAAGTTGCAAGATCCTCCCTAAGAACTGGAACAAGAAAAGAATGTCCACTGTTACCACTTCTATTCAACATAATACTGGAAGTCCTAGCCAGAGCAATCAGGCCACAGAAAGAAATAAAGGGCACCCCAATAGGAAAATAAGAGGTCAAACAATCCCTGTTTGCCAAAGACATGACCTTATATCTGGAAAATGCTAAAGAATCCTCCAAAAGATTCCTAGAATTCATAAGTAAATTTAGTAAAGTCTCAAGTTCAAAATTAATGTACATAAATCAGTAGAATTTCTATACACTAATAACAGTCAAGCTGAGAGTCAAATCAAGAACTCAGTATGATTTATAATAGCCACAAAGAAAATAAAATACCCAGGAATGTACTTAACCAAGGAGGTGAAGATCTCTACAAGGAGAACAATAAAACACTGATGAAAGAAATCATAGATGACACAAACAAATGGAAAGCATTCCTTGCTCATGGATTGGACGAACCAATATTTTAAAAATGTCCATACTGCCCAAAGTGATTTACGGATTCAATGCAATTCCCATCAAGATACCAATGTCATTTTTTCCCCACAGGACTAGACAAAATAATCCCACGTTTCATATGGAGCCAAAAAAGAGCCTGAATAGCCAAAGAAATCCTGAGCAAAAAGGAGGAATCTGAAGGCATCACATCACCTGACATCAAATTATACTACAAGGCTACTGTTACCAACACAGCTTGTTACTGGTATAAAGGTTGCCTCTAAATATATTGAAATAACAATAATTATAATAATAAGAAAAATAAACAAAAAAGGAAATATAGACTCTCAGGCCCCAGCCCAGGCTCACTGATCCAGAGTCTGCATTTCACAAGACCCACCTCAGACAGGTGAAGCGTGAGTTCTGCTCTGACGGTGTTGAAGGTGAGAGCAGGCAACCCCTTGCCTCTCTTCAGTGAAGTTCTTTGTCTGAATTGTACGTCCACATAATCTAAGTACTGGGCATACCATTGATTTGGAATGCATGTAGTAATCTCACAGGAGCTCTTTGGGGAAATTTACCTTTTTTACACAATCAAATGAGTACACTCAGCACCTACAGGACAGGGTGTGAGGGGATGAAGATTAACACAAAAACCATTCTTTTCTTCTTCTTCTTTTATATATATATATATACATATATATATATATTTTTTTTAAGGAAATAGACTATGTTTGATTTTAGTTTGATAAACTATTCCTATAAAGCCTGTTGCTGCATATTTAAGCATAAGTTTAAGTTTTAACTAGGTTTTACTTTTCTTTTACATGATAAAGAATGTAACCAAGGCAGCTGATGCCCAAGGCTCACTTCCAAGTACAGATAACTCCCCTTCCCACAGTGTCATTCTACAAATTAATGTTCATTGATCACATTTCCTATCAATATGTGGTATATATACCAGGGTTTCACAAATAGATTAGCATCTTCTAACAACTTGACTTCTTATTACACAGCTTTGAATATCTGGCTGAAGCACTTAATTGCAATATAAGGCAGGGTCCATTAGTCTACCTATTATTTCAAGGCATGTACTTTTGAAGGAAAAAAAAAAATGGAGCCTTTTGCCAGAGAAAATAAAAGAAAGAATAGTTTAAAATTTTCCCTTTGATGGTTTCAATGATTTCTTTCTTTTGAATCATGCTATTTTCTGTTCTTTGCTGTACTTTCTTGCCTCATTTCTGTGTTTCCATTCTGCGCCCCATTTAGAGAACTGGGGATATTAAAAGAGGAGGTTAAAGAAAAAGAGAGGAGCAAAAACATCAAAGCATGGCAGCTTTAAAGCAGTGGCTGTCAAACGTGGCTGCATATTGGAATCACCTGGGGACCTTAAAAAATGCTCATGCTGGGACCTACCTTCCATAAATTCTAATGGAATTAGACTGGGGTGGGGTCATGGTATCAATAGTTCCTTCCTTTCCTCTGTCCCTCCCTCTCTTCCTTCCTTCCTTCCTTCTTTCCTTCCTTCCCTCCCTCCTTCCATCCCTCCCTCCTTCCTTCCTCTTTCTTTTTTTTTTAAATGAAGTTTCACTATGCTGCCCAGGCTGGTCTCAAGTTCCTGTCCTCAAGAGATCCTCCCACCTTGGCCTCCTGAATCGCTGAGTGGTGTGAACCACTGCACCTGAGCCCATCCATATTTTTTAAAAGCTCCCTCTTAGAATCTTTGATCTTAAAGATAAGAATAAAGCAACTTAAATGTGGACATTGATACCGCAATAAAAACTCAATTGTATACACATCTCTGATTCGTAGGTAGATGTGGTTCGTAGAATAATCCAAGTCGAGACCCTTCGTGAGAACATCTTTATTTGCAAGGTTATATATATGCCCATGCCTCACAGTTATGAGTAATGAATTGACTTTGAAACTACAGCCCCATGGCATTGTCAGGCTCAGTACCACACTAAAGTGATTTGGGGGAATAGTACGGGTAGCCGTTTAGAGGAGAAAAGATTTCTGATCATTGTGAGATCTGTTGCATTTGTAGAAGCGATTTGGTAAAATAATGGTCCTTCTTATATTAATATTCAGTGTAGCTGGTAGGAGTGTCAGAAAATAAAAGCCTACTTAAGAACTGAATTGGGATAGAGTCAGTAGATAGAAGAACCAATTAAAACATGCTTTGTTCTGAGGTATCTTCTTCCTGTCCAGACAGAGTACTCCTAAAAGCCACCCAACTCACACCCAGTGGGGAATCTACAGAAAAGGGTTTTATGAGAACAGTATCGAGAAGTAATTTTCTTAGGAGGCGATAAGGGCTAAACTTGCTCCTCAGACTGTCTTGAGTTCAAATCCCATTCGAACCACTATAGTTCTGCGACTTCAAGCAAATTACTACCTTGATGCTTTGATTTTTCTCCTTGTAGTGAGGCATTAATGGGAAATCCGTATGAAGTGCTTGGACCATAGCATGCAATCAATAAATATTAGATGATGTTATTACCAAGTTTGGATCTTGAGTGAACCAAAGCCCTTAGTTCAGCAGGGGTGCCCAGGATTAGAAGATGAAAATTCCACTATAAAATGTGCCCTTAAAGTATTGGATTATTCCCTAAAACCTCGAGATTTAAAAAAGAGCTTTATTTTATACTTCCTGTTTGGAACTTAATGGAAAAAATGGGTGTCCATCATAATCTCAAGGGGAGAAGGAACTTACAGAAATCTGTAAATCAGAGATACCCTCATGCATGGAAAATAAACTGCCTATAGGCTACAAGAGAACAGCTATAAGGCTAACTTTATATAGTCAAGTTGATTGTAAAACTAGTTTTCATAAAAGGAGCTCCGTCCCCCCCACTGGTTTTTATTTTATAACTTTAAAAGTTCAGAGACTTTTTAGGGAGAGTGCTTTTTTCACAGTTTCAAAGAAGCAGGCTGGAGAGAAGGAACAAATTAATTCAGAAAAATATTCCCTTCCTCCCTCCACCCACCCTTCTGCTCGTCAAAAAAGCTACAGGCACTAAAATTCATTAACATTTCTATGAACATAAATGTGAAATATTCATTTTCATTAAGGAGTCTACTGAATATGGTGAAATCAAATTTATCTAAGGAGATATCCAATGGTGCTGATTTCCTTGACAAAGGGGACATGAAGCAAGGGAAACCATGAATCATTCATGAAGTTCAATTTACTGCTGTTATTTTTGGTATTTAGCATCCGTGAATAGAAAGTGTGCAGCATGTCGTAGATGCTGTTTTTACATTATTTCAAATGAGAATTAATGATTTGGCAGGCAGCAATAAAGTAAGAATGGTTTACAGGCTTGCGCTTTTAATTGTCCTATATTTCATATTTTCCTTGGGAGTATTTATATGTTCATGCATTCATAATATTGTTTTTTTTTTCCTGTATTCCAATTTCTCTTTATAAGTCAGGATCTCTTCATCATCAATATTTCAGGCAGGGACATAAGGTGGTTTATTGGTAACGTAACTAAATTGAGTAAACTCCCAGAGTTCTAGATTTGGGGGCTGAAAGAGACCTTGAAGTTTATAAAATTAAACTGGCATCTCAGTGAGAATGAATGGATACTGCTGTTCATTGGAAAAACATGCCTCTTAAATTCTAAATCTACCTTCCTGCAATTTCTGACCATTGTCTGCTCATTGGCACTGTGTCAGCAGCACTAATTAGTACACAGGGCCACATGCTACTACCTAAGAGAAGCTAGTTGAATTGCATTGAACTGGATGGGTTCGAATCTAGCGTTCTGGGTGTGATGGCTAATTTTATGTGTCAACTTGGCTGGGCCCACGAGGTGCTGAGTGGTCCAACAATTATTCTGGGTTCCTGAAATTATGGAGGCTGACAAGTCCCAAAATCTACAGGGTGAGTTAGTGAGCTAGAGAGCCATGGTGGAGTTCTAGTCCCAATTCAAAGGTCTGAGGACCAGGAGAACTGATGGTGTGATTCCAGTCTGAAGGACAACAGCATGAGCGTGTTTTTGGATGGGGTGAACATTTACATCAGTAGACCGAATAAAGCGGATTGCTGTCCCTAGTGTGGGAACGAAAACCTGACCTTCCCCTGAGCAAGAGACAATCCTTCCTGCCTGACTACCTTGAAACTGGTACAGCAGTCAAATTGAAACATCAGCACTTCCTGGGGTCCTGTTGTCCTTCAGACTGGAATTACACCATCAGTCCTCCTGGTCCATGGAACTTTGGATTGGGACTGGAACAACACCATGGCTCTCTAGCTCACTAACTCACCCTATAGATTTTGGGACTTGTCAGCCTCCATAATTGCATGGACCAATTCCCTATAGTAAAGCAATCTCTCTCTCTCTCCCTCTCTCTGTCTCTCTGTCTCTGTCTTTCTCTGTCTCTCTTCATATTTACATTGGCTCTATTTCTCTGAAGAGCTCTAATACACTGGGCAGCACTGGGCATAAGGTTTATCTGATATGTGATAGCATATTAAAACATTCAGAATGGTTGTTATGACTCCCTAAATTTTTCTTCCCAGATATCTTGGTGTCCTCCTTCTGCATGAAGTTATCTCATAATATGGTATCAAGAACCGGACACAATTTTCCGCATGTCGCTGCACAAGGGTAGACTTACAGAATGACTCACGTCTTACATCTGGACACTACACTTATTTTGATTTTTATTTCCAGGTGTAGCACATTACATAAATAAAATTTAGCATTTAAATTCTGCAAACCTCACATTTACTCAGGGGGTTTTGCATAGCTTGATTAGGCCATTTTATCAGGTAGATACATTTTTCTTATCACATGCTATTTTTGTGGACAAGAAAAGGATTACATTTTGGAAATAATCAAACATGACTATTGCTTAACGTTCTGTGTACATGTTACTACTACCAAGACACTTAAAGGCAATGACAGTACTCTGAGATTAACAGATAGATTGAGTGGATAGGTCACTAAGTTGAATACAGGAAGACAATGTCTAGGTTAAAAGCTGCAAAGGCATTTTTTTAAAAACAAAAAACAATAAAAAAAAAAACAAGGAAAAGGTAACTTTGGTTGAAAAACTGGGTGCAAGTCAAGAAAAAAAAAAGTAAAAAACTAAAGGGAAACAAAAAAAAAAAAAATCAGTTTCACTACGAGCCTATCAAAATTCCTAAATTACTTAAAAATGTTAACTCTTTCCTTATCTCACTCTGGCTGATGTGAACTCATGGGCTCAAGCGATTCTCCCACCTCAGCCTCTTAAGGAGCTGGGACCACAGGCCTGGGCCACTGTGCCTGGCTGAGATAGTCTGAAAGCATAAATACAAACTTGTACAAATGAAAGAATATGTTATTGAAAGTAAAAAAAAAAAAAATCTCTGCTGTAAATCTTATCTGCTTAAATCTGCGGGCGATCCTGGGTCATCAAACGATGACAATGTCAACGGCTGCATGTCAGGGACAGGTGACGTGGATGACCGCTGAGGGTGGAGTGTAGACAGCACACCCACATGATACTGGGACAAAAGGAAGGATTTAAGTTCCAGGTGGGATGGAGCAGGATGGTCGGGGATGTCATCACGCTACTTTGAACTGCACGATTTAAAACTTAACGAATGTTTAATTTCTAGAATTTTCCGTTTAATATTTTCAGACAAAAGTGAAACTTCAAGTAACAGGGGGACTACAGTAATCTCATTTGTGAGGGCTCCGTCCTCTTGACCTAATCACCTCCCAATACCCAATCACCTCCCAATACCCAATACCATCATATTGGGGTTAGGTTTCCACATGCGAATTTATGCGGGGCGCAGATATCCAGACGATTGCAATGGGAAGCTAGCAGAGAGCATTTTGAAAGAGATGAATTACGGGTTCCTGACGAGTTTGGATTCTCAGGAAAGCTTCTTGTTAGAGGTGGCATGAGAAATGAGCACTTTAAGGATGAGGAGAGGAAAGCCAAGAGAAAGCCCCACTATGGTGGGGAGAAGCATTTCAGCCGGAAGAAACAAGACGGTAAAGACGAGGAGATAAGAAAAAGCTTAGTCTGCAAGAAACGGAGGGGTCTACGGTGCTGGAGTTAAGTGCAGTAAGCAAGGGGAAGAAGGCTCTAGATGAGATCAGAAATACTTGAGGGAGGTCGGGTCACACGAGAGCCTGAACAACACATTAAGGAATTCTCACAGTTTTCCCAGTGTTATTTTAAAGCAGAGGAATAATATGATCCACTTTCCATCTCACAACGATGACTCTGGCTGCTGTATAGAGGTTGCTTTGGAGGGAATCAAGAGGGAAAGCAAGAAGATTGATAAAAAGACATCTATAATGGTCCAGGGAAGAAGTGATGACAATGTGGAGAAGACTCATGCCATAGGGCTGGGAGGAATGGATGGGCTTGATAAATATTCTGCAGGTAGAACAGATGGTGCTTGGCAGCAGATTGGATGGAAGGAGTATGAGGGAGAGGGAACTGTCAACCATTAATCCAAGCATTTTGGCTGGATTAAGGAGACTGGAAACGAAACTCGTTTGGGAGGGAAAAATGGAGAGTAAAGTTTTGAGCAAATTGAATTTAAGATGCCTTTGAAGCATCAGAAAGCTGCGCCAAGAAGAATGCTTTGCACATCAATCCGCAGCTCAGAAGGGACCCGAGCTTGGAGGTGTAAATTTGGGAACCACAGAATAAAGGCGGAATGCAAAGAGGTCTTCTGTGACCTCTCTGAGAACAGTTTTAGCAGAGGCAGGGGGTGGGCAGGCAGGTGCCAGATTGCAGTGGGTTGAGAGGAAGTCGAGGCAATGGACTACGGAGACGACAGACCCATTCTTTCGAGTGGTTTGGAGAAAAAGAGAGAGGAGAGACTAGGAAGAAGCTTCAGGAAGATGTGGGGGAAGAGTGGAGGGGGTTTAAGATGAGAAGAGTTTTCAGCTTGTTTACCAGCCATGAGAAAAGGAGGCGTAGAAAGAGCGAGATTGAGGGTCTGAGATATCAGGGGCGAGGTGTGTGCGGACTCGAGATGGTCAAACCCAGAGGAAGAAGAAAGAGATGGAATCAGCCTAACAGGGAAATGGGAGCATCCCTTTCTCTGTGATCCGAGGGGGGCTAACTCAGAATGCTGAAGAATAAGGGAGTTCAGAAGAAGATGGGTAAGAGCACTGAGAGATTTCAGACCTGAAATGGCCTTTTCTTTTTTCTTGTTTTTTTTTTTTTTTTTTTTTTTTTGTGCAATGAGAGGTGACAACATCTGCTGACAGTGGGAGGCTGAGATTGGGGCTTTTCCTTAATTTACGAAGCAGGGAATGGCCTCTGCAATCATCCTCCCAAGCCCTTTCCACACTGCCCTGAGGCTTGTGGCGAGCAAACCTTCATGTGATAGCGTTATTGATTTCAAATTCCAAATCCTCTTTATACTAAACTCCTTGATCGATTTTTCCATATGCCATTGACCCATTTTTATAGCATCCCGGGGCTATAAAACTGTTCATCCCGCTCCAAGTTCAGGCAAATTTCAATTTAACAAGCCTTTATGGCTTTTTCAATTTTACTGATTGGATACATAAAGATAAGCAAAAAAGTCTTAATTTGTCTCAGGGGAACTAACCAAGGAAAACGTTGCCCCCAGCCTTGGATTGTGATGGATGGCATTTCTAGGCAGCAAATTCCGCTCGTGCGTCAAGAAGTATGATCGGGTTAGTTTCACCAGGGGGATGTCAACTGCTACCCTTGTCATTACTCGTTTCGCCAACCACACGGAGCTTGCTCATCTGTAATTCACCTAAAGCTCGGTTAGAGCTTATACACCTGTCATCAGGGAGAGCCTTTTAGAAGAAATACGTTTCTTTTGAAAAGTGAAAAAAAAATAGATGAATAACCAATTCGATGCTTATTGATACTTTACAACATATTGTGATTACGGACGGTGTGTTATCATGGAAACATGCGCAAAGCATCATTCAAACTACCGGCTTGGGCATATGCTTGTTACCTGACCACTTGAATGATTGCTTGCGAGATTGTTTAAGATCTCTTTAGTTGGTTTGCCCATTGTAAGAAAGATATAGTTTTAAGTACACGTGAAGAGCTAATAATGTTTTATTTTCTTCAGGGTAACATACCGGGTGGAATCTAACCCTCTTGGTTTCCTTCACCACCAGGCTACCTTCTCTGGGCAGTTGCAATTATTTGACTTGATGCCTTGACCCCTACAAAGACCAAGTTCCTGCTTCAGCGTCTAGATCCATTCTGACCTTTTGTCAGGAGGTGCATTAGCGACAGGGGTCCCAAACACTGGGGATCTAATCCGTGTTACCATCGCGAGTCTGTCCCGGTGGCCCTGGTAGACCGATTGTGCTTCTCTGAGCCTCAGATACGAATCTCCTCAACCTGGCTGTACGAAATATTTATGCCCAGGGGTGGTGTTATCACAAGCCTAGCATTTAGTCCTCGCAGACAGAAGGCCAGTCCATGTTTCTCCCTTTCCCTGATTTCCTGCCTTCATAGAAACTCCTCGGAATACAGACATTCTTTGCAGTCAGGAGTTTCCTGCTCTTGCTATGAGGTAGAAGCTATCTTACTAGGGATGTAGTAATCTCTACCGGCTGCTGGATCCCTCTGATTGATGTTATCTCCAGCCCTGCGTTGATTCTTACATATTAGGGCTGGTTTTAGACTCCCACTTATGATGCTTCTCCATACTTGTCTAGCCAATGGTCCCCAAACTTTTTCTTCTTTTTCATGCAAATATTGCATAGTAGATTTATTTAACACAGTGTATTTTGAGTATAGGATCTTGATCACAATACTCAAACTTTTAAACAGGGGCCCAGGTCAACTGTCGCCTCAGTACCGTTGGGAGAGTCGCACTGTGGGGCCCGGGACGGTTGGCTGCTAAGCAGGACACGGCAGCGGGGCAAAACAACCCGAGGGGCTGGATAAATGTGCTAGGGGCCCGCATGTGGCCCGTGGGCGTGTTTGGGTGACGCCTGGTAGATCCACTGGTTGCATGTTGCCGATTGCCTCAATGACTGTTCATAACCGTGGATCCCCACCTATGTACCATGACACCAATAT
>NW_017968520.1:3167752-3247573 GCF_000165445.2 Microcebus murinus
TCGGATCACAAGAAAGGGATGCTCCCATTTCCTGTTAGGCTGATTCCATTCTTTCTTTTCCTCTGGGTTTGACCATCTCGAGTCCGCACACACCTCGCCCCTGATATCTCAGACCCTCAATCTCGTCTTTCTACGCCTCCTTTTCTCATGGCTGGTAAACAAGCTGAAAACTCTTCTCATCTTAAACCCCCCACTCTTCCCCCACATCTTCCTGAAGCTTCTTCCTAGTCTCTCCTCTCTCTTTTCTCCAAACACTCGAAAGAATGGGTCTGTCGTCTCCGTAGTCATTGCCTCAACTTCCTCAAACCCACTGCAATCTGGCACCTGCCTGCCCACCCCTGCTGTGCTAAAACTGTTCTCAGAGAGTCGCAGAAGACCTCTTTGCGTTCCGCCTTTATTCTGGGGTTCCCAAATTTACACCTCAACGGCGGTCCCTTCTGAGCTGCAGATTGATGTGCAAAGCATTCTTCTTGGCGCAGCTTTCTGATGCTTCAAAAGCACTCTTAAATTTAATTGCTCAACTTACTCTCCAGTTTTTCCACTCCCAAACGATGTTCGGTTTCAGTCTCCTTAATCCAGCCAAAATGCTTGGATTAATGGTTGACGTTCCACTCTCCCTCATACTCCCTGTCAATCCAATCTGCTGCCAAGCAACTCTGTCTACCTGCAGAATATTATCAACCCACCATTCCTCCCAGCCTAATGGCATGATTCTCCACCATTGTCATCACTTCTTCCGGACCCATTAAGATGGTCCTTTTTATCATCTTCTGCTTATTCCCTCTTGATTCCCTCAAAGCAAGCCCTCTATACAGCAGCCAGAGCACGTGTGAGATGGAATAAGGATTCATGGATATTTCCTCTGCGTTAAAATATTCGTCTTCCCACTGACACTGGGAAAAACTGTGAATCCCTTAAGTGTTGTTCAGGCTCTCGTGTGACCCGACCTCCCTCAAGTATTTCTGATTCAAAATTCTTTAAGACTTCTTCCCCTCGTGCTTACTGCACTTAACATCAGCACCGTAACCCTCCGTTTTTGCAGACTAAGCTTTTTCTATCTCCTCGTCTCTACCGTCTTGTTTTCCGGGCACTGAAATGCTTCTCCCCACCATAGTTCTCCTTGGCTTCCTCTCCTCATCACTTAAGTGTCATTTCTCATGCACCCTAACAAAAGACCGCCGCTGGTCCTGAGAGATCCCAAACTGCGTCGTTAGGAACCCGTAATTCGTCTCTTACAAAGCTCGCGTGCTGCTATTTTCCCATTGAACCGTCTGATATCTGCGCCCCGCATACATTCGTTGGAAAGCCTAACCCCAAAGATGTATGGGTATCTGGTTAGTGATGTGAGGTATTGGAGGGTGATAGTGCCAAGAGGAAGCGATCCCTTCACAAATGAGATTACTGTAGCCCCCTGGTTACTTGAAGTTTCCACTTTGTCTGAAAATATAAACGAAAATTCTAGAAATTATAAGCATTCTTAAGGTTTAAATCTGCAGTTCAAGGGAGTAGCGAGATGACACCCGACCATCTGCTCCATCCCCCTGGAACTTAGAATCCTGTCCTTTGTGTCCAGTATCATGTGCGTGTGCTGTCTACACTCCCCCTCAGCGTCTCAGTCCACTCCTGTCCCTGAGCATGCAGCCGTTGACATTGTCACCGTTGATGACCCAGGACGCCCGCAGATTTAAGCAGGATAAGATTTACAGCAGAGATTTTTTTTTTTTACTTCAAATAACATATTCTTTCTTGTACAAGTTGTGTGATTTATGCTCAACTATCTCAGCCAGCACAGGGGCCCAGCTGTGGTCCTCAGCTCCTTAAGAGGCTAGTGGGAAACGCTTTAGCCCAGAGTTCCACATCAGCAAGAGTGAGATAGGAAAGACTTAACATTATTAAGTTAATTTAGGAATTTTGATAGGCTCGTAGTGAAACTGATTTTTTTTTTGCTTCACCATAAGTTATTAACTGTTTATGTCCTGAACTGCAACCAAGTTTTCAAACAAAAGTAACATTTACCTGATTATTTGTTTAATGGTTTCTCGTTTAAAAAAATGCCTTTGCAGCTTTTAACCTAGACATTGCTTCTGTATTCAACTTATGACCTATCCACTCAATCTATCTGTCTAATCTCAAGAGTACTGTCATTCCTTTAATGTGTCTTGAGTTAGTAGTAACAGTGACACAGAACGAAGCAATAGTCATGTTCTATTATTCCCAAAATGTAATCCCTTTTCTTGTCCCGCAAAAATAGCATGTGATAAGAAAAATGTATCTACCTGTAAAATGCCTAATCAAGCTATGCAAACCCTGACGCTAAATGTGAGGTTGCAGAATTTAAGATGCTAAATTTATATTTATTAATGTGCTACACCTGGAAAAAAAGATCAAAATAAGTGTAGTGTCCCGATGTAAGACTGAGATCATTCTATAAGTCTACCCTTGGCAGCGACATGCGGAAAATTTTGTCCGTTCTGATACCATATTATAGATAACTTTCATGCAGAAGGAGGACACCAGATATCCTGGGAAGAAAATTTAGGTGTCCATAACAACCATCTGAATGTTTTAATGCTATCACAAGTCAGATAAAGCCTTATGCCCCTGTGCCCAGTGTATTAGAGCCTCTTCAAGAATAGAGCACGTAAAATGAAGAGAGACAGAAATGACAAGAGCAGAGAGACAGAGAGAGGGAGAGAGAGAGATTGCTTACTATAAAATTGGTCCATGCAATTATGGAGGCTGACAAGTCCCAAAATCTTAAGGGTGAGTTAGTGAGCTAGAGACGCCATGGTGTTGTCACAGTCCCAATCCAAAGTTCCAGTGGACCAGGAGGACACTGATGGTGTAATTCCAGTGCTGAAGGACACAGGACCAGGACCTAGTGCTGATGTTTAATTTGACTAGCGTACCAGTTCAAGTAGTGCAGAAGTGATTGTTCCTCTTCTCAGGGAAGTCGGTTTTCGTTCCTATCACACTAGGACAGCATCCGATCTTTTCGTGCTCCTAACCTGATGCTAAAATGTTCACCATCCAAAAACCGCTCATGCTGTTGTCCTCAGACTGGAATCACACCATCACTTCTCCTGGTCCTCAGACTTTAATTAGGCATACGAACTTCCACCAATGGCTTCTAGCCTCACTAAACTCACCCTGTAGATATTTGGGACTTGTCGGTCCTCCATAATTCAGGAACCCAAATAATTGTTGGACCACTCAGCACCTCGTGCCCAAGCAAGTGGGGCTAACTCAGAATGCTGAAGAATAAGGGAGTTCAGAACAAGATGGGTAAGAGCACTGAGGGATTTCAGACCTGAAATGGCCTTTTCTTTTTTTTTTTTTTTTTTTTTTTTTTTTTTTAGTGCAATGAGAGGTGACAACATCGGCTGACAGTGGGAGGCTGAGATTAGGGCTTTTCCTTAATTTACGAAGCAGGGAATGGCCTCTACAATCATCTTCCCAAGCCCTTTCCACACTACCCTGAAGCTTGTGGCGAGCAAACCTTCACGTGATAGCGTTATTGATTTCAAATTCCAAATCCTCTTTATACTAAACTCCTTGATCGATTTTTCCATATGCCATTGACCCATTTTTATAGCATCCCAGGGCTATAAAACTATTCATCCGCTCCAAGTTCAGGCAAATTTTCAATTTAACAAGCCTTTATGGCTTTTTCAATTTTACTTGATTGGATGACATAAAGATAAGCAAAAAAAGTCTTTAATTTGTCTCAGGGGGAACCTAACCAAGGAAAACGTTGCCCCAGCCTTGGGATTGTGATGGTGCATTTCCTAAGGCAGGCAAAATTTCCGCTCTGGCGGTCACAGAAGTATGATCGGTTCAGTCTTCCACCAGGGGGATGTCAAATGTCTACCTTGTCATTCTCGTTTCCCAACCCACACTGGAGCTTCTCATCTGTAATCACCTTAAAGCTCGGTTAGAGCCTTAATACACCGTCAATCCAGGGAGAGCCGTTTTAGAAAATAACACGTTTCTTTATGAAAAGTGAAAAAAAAATAGATGAATAACCAATTCGATGCTTATTGATACTTAGCAACATATTGATTACGTACGTAGGTGTTATCATGGAAACAGGCAAAGCTCATTCAAACTCCGGCTTGGCATATGCTTGTTACCTTACCACTTGAAATGATTGCTTTCGAGATTTTTAAGATCTCTTTACGTTGGTTTGCCCATTGTTAAGAAGGGATATATTTTAAGTAACACGTGAAAGCTAAATAATGTTTTATTTTCTTCAGGGTAACATCCGTGGTGGAATCTAGACCCTCTTGGTTTCCTTCAGCCACAGGCTAACCTCTCTGCAGCTGCAATTATTCGACCCTTGATCCTTGACCTAAAAGCCAAGTTCTGCTTCAGCTTCTAGGATCCGTTCTGACCTTTGTCAGGGGTGATTTAGGACAGGGGTCCCCAAACACTGGGGATCTAAATCCCTGCTCCATCGCAGTCCTGTCCCCGTGGCCCTGGGTAAGCGATTGGGCTTCTCTGAGCCTCAGATACAGCATCTCTCAACTGCTGTTAGAAATATTTATGCCCCAGGGTGGTGTTATACCATACCTAGCTTTAGTCTCGCAGACAGAAGGCAGTCCCATGTTTCCTCCCTTTCCCCTAATTTCCTGCCTTCATAGAACTCCTCGTGATACACATTCTTGCAGTCAGAAGTTTCTGCTTTGCCTGAGGTAAGTATCTTTAGGAATGGTAGTTCTCTACCCAGCTGCTGGATCCCTCTGATGATGGTTAGCATCTGCCTGCATTGATTCTTACATATTAGCTGGTTTTAGACTCCCACTTATGATGCTCATCCATCTGTCTACCAAGGGTCCCCAAACTTTTTTCTTCTTTTTTTCATGCAAATATTGCATAGTAATTTTATTTAACACAGTGTATGTTTAGTATAGCATCTTGATAACAATCCTCAAACTTTTTAAACAGGGGGCCAGGTCACTGTCCCTCAGACCATTGGAGAGTGCGCACTGTGGGCCCGGGACGAGTTGGCTGCTAAGCAGGACAGGCAGCGGTGGCAAAAACACCCGGAGGGCTGGATAAATGTGCTAGGCGGCCCGCATGTGGCCCGTGGGCCGTAGTTTGGGGACGCCTGGTAGACCACTGGTTGCATGTTGCCGAATTGCCTCAATGACTGTCATAAACCTGGATTCCCCACCTATTACCTGACACCATATTTTATGATTACTTTGGACTATCTGGCTGTCTGGGCTTCCTCTATCCCTGCCCAGCAAAAGTTAAATTTAGTTTCTGCTTCATTTATAGTTTTGGTTATTATACGATATGATGGATGGACCCTAACAATCATCTGTTTTCTAATATGAACTTGAAAAATTGCCGATTTAAAGAAAAATGCCAACCAATAATGGACAAACTCAGTATGCATTGTAAAATAAAATATAAATTTTTGAGAGAAAATGCTGATTATTTCAGGACTTATGATTTACAACACAGAGTCGATTAAAGTTCTTGTCAAAGTTCATCGCTTTCTTTAAGTAAATGAATGCAAGCCATCGGAGCTTGGAAATTCAAGAGGTTGTCATATACTAATGCTGACCAGCAGAAGCCAAGGTAAAAACTTTACAGAGTCAAAGGAAGAGAGGTCAAGGATAAAATCAACCCACGTGTATGAGGGATCCATGAGTTATCTTTCTTCTTCTTCTATGTCAGTCCCCAAAATAATGGTTACTTTCTTCCTAAGCTAATGTGCTGGCCTTATTTACAAAATGTTATTAGCCATTAATAAATGATTGGGTTCATAGTTCCTTTTGGTATTTGAACCAAAAGTCACCATCGACACTTTTACATATTAACACCTTTTAATACTTAGCAACTTCTTTGTATAATAAGCTTTAAAATTAAAATATTAATTGAAAATAGTTGATAAATTTTCTTATTCATTCCAGGTTCTAGGGGTAAGTAGATCAGTGTCTATGTCTACATCTATAGCTATATCTACATAAACATCTTTGTCTGTTTCTATGTCTGTGTACGATAGAACTAGAAAATTAATGTAATTGCTTAAAAATCAGACAGTAAGGAAACACACTTATCCTTCAATAATATCATAGGGTAACCTGGAATTTTCCCATTTTCCTTTACCTTGTTTCCTTTCCTTTACCTTGTTAATTTTCCTTTCCCATTTTCCTTTACCTTGTTAATAATCTAGAGATTATTTTAGATGACTTAAATAAATATCTGTTGATTTCTCACATTACATTAAGTGGTACTACAGTAATGGTCTGAATTAGCTACTGCACTTTTCTGTACCTCTGAAACCAAGAAATAGCCTAGCTTTGGTATTCCCAATTAGTAGGCTCAAATGCCTGTAGGTTGATGGCTGAGAACCAGTGACACGAAGATAGTCAATCAGATTAAATCATAGAGTCTGACGTGTTTGAATTGCTAATAAAGCTATAAATGAAAAAAAGAAAAAAGAAAAACACAACAGCACAAGAGGACAAACAAAAATCTGTCACTAGACCTGGAAAACATTAAGCCTTTGGCCCAAAGCACGAGCCCCATGAGTACCATTTATCTTCTTTTCTTTTCATAAGGAAGGATACATCATTCATACTAGACTCTGCCACAGAGTTTTTCTAAAAGACAACAATTTACAATCCTTTAGGTTGACAGATGATAGAATCAAAAACAACCTCACAAAGTCTTTTCATGTTAAAATGTGTTGTTCCTTTCTTATTAATGCAGCTTGGCTATCGGAAAGCTTTGGGTGAAACTCCACTCTGAGAAGGAGAAAGCATGAGTTTATATATTGTTGGAGCTAAAAAAAAGTGGACGTCCCCTAATTGTTCAAAAAAGATAACTTCATTGAGATGACCCTCGAATCACCCATACAGGGGAAAATGTCACTAGACTATCAACACCTTGAAAAATTGGCAGGCGAGTACGGTTAAAAATATTCTAGTACCAATTAACTCAGCAAAAAGGTTGAATTTAATTGGGTCAAGCAAGCATATCCCTCTTTCTCATTCCCTTGTCCAAGAAACTCACAACTTTCTATCTCCAGGGTGCAGTTTTGCTCATCCAGAGGATATCTTCGAAGATCCATCATACATGCAGCTGTGGTTGTGATCCTGCCAGAGTGAGAGAGAAAGAAGACAAAGTCGTGAAAATGAAGACATTTCATTCAGCCCCAAATCATGTCTACCAGTTGGCAGAAACAAGGCATCGCAAGTTTGTGAGATTATAAGGAATGAGGGTGCATGCCAACAAGCCAACAGATTGGGTAACCTAGACAGATGAATGGAAATAGATAAATTCCTAGGAGTATACAACCCAACCAAGATATACATAACCTTAACACTTGTACCCCCATAATATGCTAAAATAAAAAAAATTTAAAAAAAGACTGTATCAAGAATAGAAAATGAACACACTAACAATAAACCAAGAGATTGATTCAATAATCAAAAAGTTCCAACAAAGAAAAGCCCAGGATCAGATGGCTTCATGGGAATTCTACCAAGCATTCAAGGAAGAACTAATACTAACCCTTTTAAACCCTACCAGAAATATAGAATAGGAAAAACTCTCAAACTCATCCTATGAGGCCAACATCATTCTGTTTCTAAAGCTACAGAAAGACAATAAAAGAAATGAAAACTATAGGTCAATATTCCTGATGGAAATAGATGCAAAAATCCTCAATAAAATAAGATCAAACTGAATTCAATAGCATTAATATAAAAAGATCATACACCATGACTAAGTGGCATTTATTCCTGGGATGCAAGAATGGATACACAATAATCAATAATGTAGAAATCAATCAATGTGATGCCTCATATTAATAAAATAAAGCCACATGATTATCTCAATAAGTGCAGAAAAACTGAAAGCTTTTCCTCTAGGATCTGGAGGAAGGCAAAAATTTTCACTCTCACCATTGCTATTCAACATGGTACTGAAGTCCTGGCCAGAGAAATCAGGCAAGAAAAAGAAATAAAAGGCATTCAAATGAGAAGGGAAGAAGTAAATTTGTCTGTTTGCAGGTGCATGACATACAGAGAAAACACTATAGACTAAACCAAACAAAAAACTCTTAGAACTAATAAATAATTATAAAATTGCAAGATACAAAATCAACACACAAATATCTGTGTGCATCTACAGACACCAACAACAAACTCTTCAAAACGGAAATTAAGAAAAGAATCCCATTTACATTACCAATTATAAGAAATGCCTTAGGAATTAAGAGAAGAAAGACCTGTACATTGAAAATTATAAAATATTGATGAAGGAAATAAAAAAACCAAATAAATGGAAAGACATCCCATGTTCATGGATTGAAAAAATTAATATTGTCAAAATGTCTGTACTACCCAAAGCAATCTATAGGTTCAATAATTCCCTATCAAAATCCTAATGGTATTTATAAAGAAATAGAAGAAACAATTCTAAAATTCGTATGGAACCACAAAAAAAAAAAAACAGGAATAGCCAAAGCAAGCTTGAGCAAGGAGATCAAATCTGTTCTAACTTATATTTATATCCACAGTGTACAAGAGTTCTCTTTTCTTTACACCCTTGGCAACACTTTTGTCTCTTTTCTTTTTAATTATTGCCATCCTAAGAGGTGTAAGGTGATATTTCATTGTGGTTTTGAATTGCATTTCTCTGATTAGAGATGTTGAGAAGCTTTTCATATGGCTGCTGGCCATCTGAATTTCTTTTCTTTGAGACATGTCTACTTAGGTCCTTTGTTCATTTTTAATTGAGTTATTTGTATATTTAGTGTTGAATTATGTGAGTTCTTTATCTATTTTTCACATTAATCCCTTATCAGATATATGGTTTCCAATATTTTCTCCCATCCATAGTTGCCTTTTCCAAGCTTTTTAGTTTGATGTAATCTCAGTTGTCTATTTTTGCTTTTGGCATCTGGGCTTTTGGTATCATTTCCAAAAATTTATTGCCAAGACCAATGTCAAGAACGTTTTTCCCTATGTTTTGTGTTAGTAGCGTCACAGTTTCAATTTTTATGTTTATGTCTTTAAACCATTTTGAGTTGATTTTTATGTATGGTGTGATATAGTAGTCCAATTTATTTATTCATTTTTTTGCATGTGGATACCCAGTTTTTCAAACACCATTTGTTGAAGAGATGATCATTTCCCCTTTGTGTGTTCTTGATACCTTTGTTGAAGTTCAGTTAACTGTAAACATATGTATTTATTTCTGGGTTCTTTATTCTGTCCCATTAATCTATATGTCTGTTTGATGTCATTACCATACTGTTTTAAAAAATTTTTTTTTATTTCAGCATATTTTGGGGGTACAAATGTTAAGGTTACGTATATTGCCCATGCTCCCCCCTCCCCCATCGAGTCAGAGCTTCAAGTGTGACCATCTCCCAAATGTTGCACATCTCACTCATTATATTTGTATATACCCACTCCTCCTCCCCCCATCCCACCTGCCTGACACTCGATAAATGTTATTCCTGTATGTCCACTTAGGTGTTGATCCGTTAATACCAGTTTGCTGGTGAGCACATGTGGTGCTTGTTTTTCCATTCTTGAGATACTTCACTTAGTAGAATGGGTTTCCAGCTCTATCCAGGAAAATACAGAGGTGCTATATCACCTTGTTTCTTAAAGCGATAGTACTCCAGGTATAGCATATACACATTTTATTAATCCACTATGATTTGATGGCACTTGGGTTGTTTCCACAACTTTGCAATTGTGAATTGTGCTGCTATAAACATTCGAGTGCAGGTGTCTTTTTTGTAGAGTGGCATTTGATCTTTTGGGTAGATGCCCAGTAGTAGATTGCTGGATCAAATGTAGACCACTTGTATGGCTTTAAGGTATCTCCAATTGCTTTCCACAGAGGTTACTAGTTTGCAGTCCCACCAGCAGTGTACGGAGTGTTCCTCTCTCTCCGCATCCACAACAGCATTTGTTGTTTGTGGACTTTTTGATAAAGGCCATTCTCACTGGAGTTAAGTGATATCTCATTGTGGTTTTGATTTGCATTTCCCTGATGATTAGGGATGTTGAGCATTTTTTTCATAATATTTGCGCATTATTCAGTCTTCTTTTGAGAGTTTCTGTTCATGTCTCTTGCCCATTTTTTGATAGGTTGTTTTCTTGCAATTTCTTTTTTCTTGCTGATTTTCCTGAGTTCTAAATAGATTCTAGTTATCAGCCCTTTATTGGTCGGGTAGCTTGAGAAAATTTTCTCCCATTCTGTGGGTTGTGTGTTTGCTCTCTTGACAGTTTCTTTGGCTGTGCAGAAGCTTTTTAATTTGACCATACTGTTTTTAGTATATAGATTTGTATTATCATTTTGAAGTCAGGGAGTGTGACGTCTCTAGCTTTGATCCCAAGACCTATTGATTATGATGTTAGCTCTGGATTTTACATAGATAGTCTTGAGGTAAAGTTGTATACCTATTTTGTTGAGAGTCTTTATCATAAAAATACGTTGAATTTTGTAAAATGCCTTTTCCGCACCTATGCAGATGATCACGTGGTTATTATTCTTCATTCTAATAATGTCATATATCACATTGATTAATTGGCATATGTTGAATGATCCTTGCATCTCAGGAGTTAATCCCTCTTGGCCATTATATATGATCCTTTCCATGTGCTTCTGAATTTAGCTTGCTAGCATTTTATAGAATATTACATTGCATTCATAATTAATGTAATTAATTCATTATTAATAATAGCCATATTTCAATACTATCACTATAAAGCTGCTAAAAATTTTGTGATTAAAGATTTTGAAGGTAGGTAGATTAGGTTTGAGTCTTACTGTGCTGCTCACAAGTGGTATGGGTTTGGGTTAGTTACAGTATGCCCATGAGGCTCAGTCCCCTCATCAATACCTCACTCAAAGCACCTACTACCTATGATTGCTGTGAGAAAAGATAGCATGTGCAAAGCTTTTAGCCCAGTGCCCTGTACTTACTTAGTGCTCCCCAAATGATGGGTCATTATTATAGCTGTCATTATCTCATGATCATTTCCATTTTTGTTATCATTCTAGCAATGTCCCTGCTAATATCTGCAGGATTTATGAGTAGAAGGAGTCTATATTACGCATCAAAGCCTGTCTTCCTCTTCTGCTACAATCAAATACAACATCATCAAAAATAACAATAACAAAACTCAACCTTCTGTGACGTATGGTGCCTCCCACTTCCCATTACTAGAGATCTGTCAGATCCATATCTGAAACCCTGGTCCATTTATACTCGGCAGGTAGCATATTACCAGGGAAGAGGCACCGTCTTAAGACCAGAGTTTGCACCATGTTCACCATCCCCAATTGAGCTTTTGTGTTTATGGAAACTCTAAAACCCTATCTTTGAGATACCCTCCCTGGGCTTTATTTTCCTGCATTTGCTCTTGTCTGGGATGGTTTCTTTTGCTGTGGATTCCGAGAGTAACTGAAATTCTTACGGCTAGTCCGCTTTTACAAATATTTGATGACGAAATCCTTAAAAAATTAAATGGTCCTACTCCGTAAGTGTAATCATAAGTTAAAGAACTTAAAAGATTCAAATTAAATAATGTTTGTTTTCTACCTTAATCTCCAGGTGCTATGCAACATTTAAAATTCTCTAGAAATGCTCTATGCAAATAGAAGCACAGACATGTCTTCTCGGGGAAAACCTCTTATATAGTGGCCTACTACACACACCGTTCTGTACCTTTCTTATTTTCTTTTACAATGTGTCTTGGATTTGGTTCTGTATCAGTAAACAATAAGCTATCTTCTTATTGTAATAATAAGCTTATAAATAATAAGCTAGACTACAAAGTGTTCAGTTGTATGAAAATACCATAATTTATTTTCCTAATCATCCTTTGGTGGGCATTTGTGTTGTTTTCTATTTTATTTTTTTCAAACGGAAGTGCTCCGAATATACTGTAGTATAGTATATACTCTGTTATATATGTATATATGCACACACAGAGTATATACTATACTACAGTATACTGTATATGTATATTTATATCACTACATACAGAGTACATACTTATAGATGTCTACATACAAATCTATGCATACAGTATATATGTATATATATGATATATATGTATATATGCACACACAGAGTATATACTATACTACAATATACTGTGTATGTATATTTATATCACTACATACAGAGTACATACTTACAGATATCTACATACAAATCTATGCATACAGTATATATGTATATATGTGTTATATATGTATATATGCACACACAGACTATATACTATACTACAGTATACTGTATATGTATATTTATATCACTACATACAGAATACATACTTATTGATGTCTACACACAAATATATGCATATAGTATATATATGAAGATTCTCTGAATGTACATGACAGCATTTTTTGAGGCTTCTAAGGTGAGTTATTGATTTGTGCTAAACTAATGGGAATACAGGCTCCTTTTTCTTAAAACAGTAGCCCTTTCCAATTTCTCTTTGGCTTTCCTTTTGAAGGTTCACAGATGTGAACATTTTGACATACCCTTTGAAGCCTTTCTTAGACAGGGCATTGGTCAATTTAATTGAACTTCTTTTAAGCCTTAGGCAAGAGCAAAAGGAGTTTTAAAGTTTAATTAAATTTTTTTTTTCAAAGTGTTTTACAAAAAACACTACTATGCTTCTGCTCCCATGATTACATGGGTTACTTTGTTCACCTAACGACATATCACGAATATTTCTGGCTGTCTAAAAATACAGATCTGCAGCATTATTTTTATAGTCTGCGTAGCGTTTCGAACGCCCTAAATAAAACAGCATAATAAATATTAAAAATCCATCAGCCTATCTTACTATTGCTACTTTACTATATTCTTTGTTTAACAGCTGCTTATGAATTTAAAATTTGTGAAGATGTGAACATTCTCTGGGAATTACTACAGCGTGCCCAGCACCTATGATCTTATGACTTAGCTAATACTTCGCAATTAGGGATGATTTTTTTCCTCTAGGGAGCATTTGGCAATATCTGGAGATGTATTTTATTCTCATGCTGGGGCTAAAGGATTGATAATGGGATCTAGAGGGTGGAGGCCAGAGATGATGCTAAACATTCTATAATGCACAGGACAGCCCCCCAACCCCCAAAATAATTAGCTGCCAGCACTGCCAAGATTAACTAACCCTGGTACAGGGATCATTTTGAAAAGCCAAGGCTGGAGGATCGCTTGAGGCCAGGAGTTCTGAGAGCAGCCTGGGCAACATAGCGAGACCCTGTCTTTAAATAAATAAATTAGCTGAGTGTGGTGGTGCACACCTGTTATCCTAGCTACTTGGGAGGCTGAGGCAGGAGGATCACTTGAGCCCAGGAGTTTGAAGAAGATGCAGTGAGCTATCATAGTGCTATTACACTCTAGCTTGGGTGACAGAGTGAGACCCTGTCTCAAAACCAAAAAACAAGATACCTTGCTCTAATCGTGGTCTTTCAAACATTTTTTTTTCCTCTGTGAGAAACTTTGATAAAATGAAATTATATAAGGAACCTCAATATGTAAAGTACAAATGAAATAAATGAAAGCCATACTTTAATAGAAAGTCACCTTGTTTTATTTCCGAATGTTTCTATCCATTTCAATGGGCACAATAATTTGAAAGCAGGACTTACGGTGAGAATTATGGTCTTAAATCTCCCTCAGCAGCAATTTATTTTTGGTTGTATTTTATTTATATAGTACTGAAAGAATCCTTATAAATAGTGAAGTATCTGCTTCTAAAATCTTGTAACCAAGCACGGACTACCCTACATTGGGAAAACAACAACAACAAAAATAACACCAAGACTTGTGACAGAAAATCACCTCTATAATCAATGACACCTTTGCAAATAGTTCAGATATGCAATGTTATTTTTATAGGAACATTCAAAGGTGTTGGTCTCTAGAGGTGTTTAGTGATGGATTAAAGGGAAGGTTTACTTGGTGCTCAATGTTCTACATGAGCCAGCCTAGCGGCACAAGTTAATAGGGTGGTCTTTAATGCATTAAAACGTGGTATAGGGCACGTGACAGTGCACACACTTCTTATTACAATTTAAAATAATTAAAATATTTTAAAATACAACTGGAATCAAATATTTGTGGAACCATTAAAGAAACAGCCTTAAGGACACTTGAGAATATCATTTGAGCCCCTCCTGGTCAGCGTATCTTACTTGGGTTTATTTTCATGCGTTTTCATGCAAATGCCATCTAGTGAGTTAACCACTTCATGTTAAATCAAGGCGTGCATTGGAATCTTGTCCTGGGCCACTGACTCGCAAGTTGTGAGACTCTGCAGTGCTTGTAAAGCATTTGGCAACACCAATGGGGCATTGCCTATAAAATGAATAACTTATGTCTCATGTTGTTGAGTAGTAAAAGAAAAAAACACAACTTTTGGAAAGCATGGCTGGATTTACTGTTACTTTTCCTTATGATCAATCTGTTAAGAAATCAATAGATACGATAAATATAATTGATGTCACCTTAAGAAACTATACATCACACCAAGGCTTGACTGTAACCTCTTGTTTTTTTCAGCTAAGATCTCCTGGGCCAGTTTACTTCTACTGTTCCCAGATGGCATGATGATATCAAAGAGGGTCGAGCAATCATCACAGTTTAGCAAGGGAAGGAATCAAAAGCTCTGAGATCTTCATCTGAGGAAGTCACCTGGCTTTCTCTGGAAAGCACTAACGTTAGTGAAACAGCTTCCATCTTGGGATCTTCATGGTCCAAATGTTGAACCTGCAAGAGGATTTCATTGGCCCAGTTTGAATTAGGTACCAACTCTTCCAGAATTATTTATTAAGAATTGGATAAAAAGTCACACAAATACAAATGTGGTCATCAGAGATCCACAGTGGTCTCTGAGAAAGCAGAGATCATTGAGACCCAGAAAAAAAAAAAAAAACCTCCACAGAAGCATACACCCTCAAGTCTACGTTTTTCAGTCTGTAGAAATCCCTGCCCCAGAATGTCGTGCTCTGCTGATTTAAAGGTTTGGCATTTCTAGATTTTGTAATGCTTATGAGTAACTGAGTTGAGTGCATGAGCTCTTTGTGAGAAAAAAGTTGCTCGGTAAGAATTCCCTGGATCATTAACAAAAAGAGAGATGTCCCTCGCAAGAGATCTTCTGTCTTCTGGGTGGAAGAACAACAATGAACATCTCTAAGAAAGATTGCCCCTGTGTCCCCCCGTTTGTTCTCCCTGCTTGACGTGATTGCTCAGCAGTGGTTAGTCACCTCTACAATTATTAATTCACACGTTAATGGAAATGTACTCACACCGTGGCCAAAGCAGGCCGATATTATAAGTCATCTATGGAATCAAAGGTGCCAAAGATCATGAAGTTGGATGGATTGAGGGCTTCAAGACCGAACTGTTGTCTGGATTTGGGTTTTTAACTTTTCACGCTCGACATTTTCGTTCTGAGTGTGTGAAAATATTCATATGGGTGGACAGGAAATGAAAGTACAATGGGATAGAACCAACTGAAAGCAAAAGCTGTTTGTCTGCAGACTGATTTCTCAGAGGTAGACTCATGACAGCGTAACATTCACCTGTCTTCTCTTAAAGATATTTAGAATGGCTTACATTATAGTCCAATTTATTGACATTTTGAAGGTTAGGGCAGAACACTATAATGGGCTATTAGTTAGAAACCGTGGTCTCATGATACGTTGGAATGAACAGAAATCATGTTGCTGTAGTGTTCATTTATTAAGGTTATGCTGCATGGCTCTTGTCCTTAAAAGTCACTGTGATCACCAATCATGCATAGTTAATGTCTAAGGGCAGCGTGAGACTCATTGCTGACAAAACATAATCCAAAAGCCCCGGCCCCTAAGCAGCTTAACATCTAGGTACACATAAACACACACAAATACACACATGTTTGGCACACATAAACATAAGGAGAGGGCACATTTGCAAACAAGAATGTGAGCTTAAATAAATGAGCAAATTACATACATATAGTTGAGATTTTCCTCTAACCTTCAGTTTTATTGGAAAGAGCTCTCAAGTTCTATACCTGATCTCTTCAGTAGATAATTGTACAACTTAATAGGATCTGTGTGAAAGAAGAAACGAAAAAAATCCCTTAAAATGTCGAACCCTGTTTATACCCCTGAGATAAGAGAGACTGACAGTGAGTAGAGTTGTAAGACTGATATCAGTATCACTTTAGTAGTGTGTTTGAAGAAAGGCTTATGGTTGGCTTGGCTTCTTGGCTACACCCTTAATCCATGTTAGCTAGATCATCCAAGGAAACTGATGAGAAAAAACCAGGTGGGTTGGCCTAAGTCATGAGTAATAAGTACATGGAGTTTTCACTCCAACAGGGTAAAAAGAAGATGCATTATCTTCATAGTTTGCACCAAATTTTGTTAGGTAGTGGATTGCCTAGTCTGTTTGGGAAAATACCTTAGGTATTTGTAGGTGAAATCCTGAGGGCATGAGACATAAGTCATAATGAAACGAAAGGAGATAAACTGCTCTGTGAGATTTAAGAGGAGTCTTGGTGTGGCAAAGCAAACATGGCGGAGCAGCAAAAAGATTTTAAGAGCAGTCATAATTGATACTCAGTTTGAAGATTTTTGCCTTACAATGATAATACATTTTTCTCTGTTTATTTAAACCAACCTGATGTACTGTGTTTTCCTGAAAATAAGACCTACCCATAAAATAAGCCCTAGCAGGATTTCTAAGCATTCGCACAATAAAAGCCCTACCTCAAAAATAAGATCTAGTGATGGGCGTGGCTATGAAAATCAGCCCTAGTGACGGGCGTGGCTATGAAAATCAGCCCTAGCGACGGGCGTGGCTGCGCAGCGCATCTGCACAACCCATGCGTGTAGTAGCGGAGCGGGAAAGAACACGAGCAGCCCTTCTCATCCGCCCCGTGAGAGCTCTAGTGCTCCACAGGAGAGATCGGGGCCAGTGGTTCTAAAGGAAATAGAGTCGCAAGACAGTCAGGATGGAATTCGGGGTTCGGAGAGTGAGGATGATGTTCCAGAAGAAGACGATGTAACTACATTTGAATCAATGTAGATTGTTGTACCACACTTAAAAAAATAACACATCCCCTGCAAATAAGCCCTAGGGTGTCTTCTGGAGGAAAAATAAATACAAGACCCTGTCTTATTTTCAGGGAAACACGGTATTCCGAGCATGCCTCTGCTCTCTCTCTCTCACACGCATGCACACACACACATATACACGCACACTATAGTCTTGGGCAAATGTTTTTTATCCTTGGAATAATGGAAAGAGGCTGCATTCCTCATCTTGACAGCATTCATCAAACGGTATTCCATAAATTAAGCCCCTCCAGTGAAAGCAGACCGTCAAAAGCCAGAGCTGGCCAATCACACAAGCCCTTCTGGAAGCCTCTGCAATCTTGGGGAAGGCGCTGGACTCCCGCACATAACGGCCTGTGGGCTTAAACTGCTGTTAAGCTATATCTACAGAGGCAGAGTGACTTCAGCTAGTGTTTTGTTAGACTCCCGTAGGGCAGGCACTGTGCTAAGCACCTTAGAGACCATGTCGGTTTCCTACTGCAGCTGTAATCAATTACCACACATTTTAGTGGCTCAATACAACACAGACTTATTCTCTTACCATTCTGGAGGTCAGAAGTCCTCCAGATCAATCAAAATGTTGGCTGCATTCCCCCTGGGGGCTCTGTGGAAAAACCTATTTCTTTGCCATTCCCAGGTTGTAGGAGCTTGTCTTCGTTCCTGGGCTCAAGGTCCCTTCCATCCGTCTTCAAAGCACATCCCGTCACTCCAACCCAGGTTTCCATCCGCATCTCCTCCCTCTCTGACCCTCCCGCTCTCCTTTTATAAGGATCCCTGTGATGTCATGGGGCCTGCCTGGATAACCCGGGGCACTCTCCTCTTCCCCAAATCCTCAGGAAGTCCCTTTTTGCCAGGTAAGGTAACATATTTACAGGTCCAGAAAGTTAGGACGTGGACACCTTTGGGGGGTTACTATTAGGACCACCACATGTGCATTATTTAATTTATTATTTGTAATAGCTTTATTATGTGGGCGCCATTTTCATCCCAATAGCAAAGATAAGAAAACTGATGCCCCGTGGGGTTAAGAAATGTTTCCAAGTTTAGGTCATCTCAACGGGGTAACGCTTGGGTTCAAATTCACATATGCTAGACTCGTATATAGCTAAGGTCTCTCCTTATTACATCCAGGCCAGAAGAGTCTACGTGGAGAAAATTCGGTCATACAAAATTTGTTCCATGAGCAGAAAAACGAGTTTAAAAAATTAAGAGTTGATCTTACCATAGTTTTGGTATTCATCTATCAGTAATTCAGGACATCCATCACCCAATCAATAATGAGTATAAAAATGACAGAGCACTTGCCAGGAATGAGGCAATGCTGTTAAGCATTAGCTACAGCAGTTGAAAATATCAAGCTGAGCATTCATGCTGTCATAATTTTGTTGTTGTTGTTTTTGTTTTAATACTCTAAGGCAGGTGTCCTCAAACTATAGCCCCTGGGCCACATGCGGGCCACCTAGCACATTTATCCGGCCCTCCCTCTGGGTGTTTTTGCTGCTGCTGCCTGTCCTGCTTAGCAGCCGACTCGTCCCGGGCCCACAGTGCGCACTCTCCAACGGTCTTAGGGACAGTGACCTGGCCCCCTGTTTAAAAAGTTTGAGGACCCCTGCTCTAAGGTCTCATAAAATAGAAGATAGAGGCACTGTTCGTTTTATATTAATAAAATAGGTACAGTATGTTTATTTATCATTTGGCATTCTCTCTTTGCCATTTTTCTAGAAATCCAAATACTTTACATCAGAGAAATATTTATGTTATCAAGAAAGCATAACTATCACTCAGGACTGAAATGCAAGGAGTGCAATCCTACACTTATTCTAAGTTAGTGGGAATGTGAACAAAAGCTACCTTAACCTAGCTTTGTGATATGACACATGATTTCCTTAACCATTCATCTATTGGGTGACATAATGAGGTACTCTTTGGTGATGCTTTAAAAAAATCCACACTGAATACATAACATTCTCATTGCCACTCATTTTTAAATTTTTTTTTGATTAGATTTCTGCTTTCTTTTTCCCCCTGTTTTCTAGATTTAGTGCTGAATCCTAATGGCACTTTTCTCAGAGCAATCCCAGGCCGTCATTTTCAGATAATTAGCTACATGCCAAATGTTACGTAAATGGGCTCGTTATTATTCATTTCTGTTGGGCGAGGGTGATTCATGAACCACTTTGTTAATATGAAAAGCAGTCCATAAATCAGAGCTGGGGAAGAGGGTGAGCAAAAGCAAGTAACAACAGGACAATCGTCATTAACAGATCCTTGCCCAAAATCCAGTTATCCCTCTTAGTCATGTTTTACCATGGATGTCTGGCTGAGTTCAAGAGACAGACCGTTTTTCACAAATCGTATTTTATCCATGTATCTGTGGAACGCATAAGAGCAATGTTTTACGTTTCTGCCATGTTTAATATTTCCCAGTAATCAGTTAGCTAAAATATGGGATAGGGAGCAGAAAAAAGATAAGGTTACCTCTTCTAAACCAGGGCATCTCTATTCTCATTTTCTTGGTTATCAGGAATTTCTATAGTGGACAAACTGTGAGGAATTAGGGCAACAAGCCCATCGCTTCTTGGCGCTTTGTCTAAGATCAAATGTAGTAGTCTCCGTTATCAGTTTAAAAACAATAGCAAGCTCTTAAACAATTAGGAAGGGACCTAGATGTTGAAGTAAAGGTAAAAGCCAAATAAAATGTTTAACTGGAATGGAATGGCATGGCTTGCTCATTACTAAGAACAGGAGAGTTAAACAAAGACTCTACAGAATCATTAATAAAAAGGCAAAGCAAAGATATGGGTCTTCTTTCCCAGTTGTTAATATTTTGGGTTATTTGCACAACAGTTCTATTGCTTTGCCTTATGATTATCTCTTCCAGAAAAAAAGAGCTGATGCATTTACTGAAAGGTAATCAGAATCATCCTGAAATGATATTCCTGAAGGAGTAAAATCAGATTCAAGAGCAATAGGGCATTAAAATATTGTATTACCTGAGGATAATAATGGTTTTATGTTGAGAAGAAAACAAAACCAAAACAAATAAGGAAGAAGTATACATTTTGCAAAATGCCTAGCTCCCTCTCACTGACACTGACTGTATACATTTAATTGCATTTAATTGTATACATTGTATACAATACAATGTATACGTTATATACAATACATGTATACATTGTATACATGTATACAATACATGCATACAATACATGTATACAATACAATGTATACATTGTATACAATACATGTATACATTGTATACAATACACGTATACATTGTATACATTTAATTGCATACAATTAATTGCATTTAATACGGGATAATGATTACAATCTTCTGAAATGAATCACTTCAATGAAAAAATTCAACAACTTATATGGATCTCACTGTTTAAAATTGATCTACATATGTATATAAAAATAATATATTTCCTCACATGTCTCATAACAATTTGCTATTACACATTTTTTTTGGGGGGGGTTTGGTTACTTGTTTCTTGGGTAGTCTGCTGCTTTCATAGGTGGTAAATACCATGAGGGAAATGACTTCATAATGACTTATTTACCCGGGTGTAGCTCAGTTTCCAGCACAGAATTTGCATGTAAATTAGTGGGATGAATATGGAGCTTAAGAAAACACTCAAATCATGACTTCTCTAAAGAAGAAGAGGAAGAAGAAGAAAAAAAAAAAAACAACGTGCCATCTTCATTTAAAAACCATTCCAATGTTGCTTGGAAAATGCATTTATGCAAAGATCCATCTTCCTCAGCCTGACTAAATTCTTACTGCAAATTACCTTGAGTGCATTGGCTAAATAAAAAAAAACAAAACCACAGGTTATTGTCAGTTGGATAATTTCCAAGGCCGTGAAACTGCTGGAAGCATGCTTAAATTAAGCCAGGCATCATAGGATCGCTCATCTGTTACAGTTTTGGATGGTATATGGCTTAAGAGAGAAGCTGCTAACATACTGGTACATGCATCAAATGGCCCAAGCATGAATATGGGTTAAGGTCTTCTTTCTTTCTTTGCTGTTGGCGGTACCAATAGATTAATTAGGTCCATGAAATACAAAAAGTTGGTTTCTTTCGTACGAGCAAAATGGGGACTGTCCTTGCCAAAAGAATAAATGAAAGGTGTCTCCAGTAATTAATCCATGTTGGAATTCCTTCTCATGTTAAGTGTGTGGGCCTGTGGCTGGACTTTTCCATGTGAACATGGAGAATTTACGCGTGGCATGAGAGGATTTTTGTTTTTAACCATGAAAAAATATCATCCTTTTGGTCAGTATCATTGGAATACTAACTTCATAGGCAGTTAGTTAATTTATAATTTGGTTGTCTGGCAAATATTTGAAGCTCTCAAGGAATTTTATAGAAGATCCACCACTAAGGAGCGTAAGTGAAGTCATTGGGTTCAGTCACACTGCTAGCGTTTTAACCAATTGTGAATTTGATCACAATCCAGAATATGGAAGAGTACAATAAAAGACAAATTTGGAAAGTGGATTTTATTTGCCTTGATTTATAATGCCTAATCTGACAATAAGCTATGACATGTGTTAAAATGTTAGCAAAGTTTGACTCATCTTGATGATTTTTGCTTAGTTGACTTACTGATTCATGCCTTTCTGTACAATGTGAAAGATTAATTTACTTTCTGTTTAATCGAATACTTAGATAACCAGACCTTGTTTCATACCAGAATGATTTTCTGTGCTTTGTCGTGAGCTTATCATGTCCTTGACTATTTAAGAAAACAGACAAATAAAAAACTAAAAAGCTGGCAGCTATGGCCCTATCTTAATCCAATGATCAAATCTTTTGATTTTTCCATTCCCAAAGCAAATTACATCTATACCTATATCTATATCATCTACCTATCTTTTTTTTTTTTTTTTGAGACAGAGTCTCACTTGTTGCCCAGGCTAGAGTGAGTGCCGTGGCGTCAGCCTAGCTCACAGCAACCTCAAACTCCTGGGCTCAAGCAATCCTCCTGCCTCAGCCTCCCGAGTAGCTGGGACTACAGGCATGCGCCACCATGCCTGGCTAATTTTTTCTATATATATTAGTTGGCCAATTAATTTCTTTCTATTTATAGTAGAGAGGAGGTCTCGCTCTTGCTCAGGCTGGTTTCGAACTCCTAACCTTGAGCAATCCGCCCGTCTCGGCCTCCCAGAGAGCTAGGATTACAGGCGTGAGCCACCGTGCCCAGCCATCATCTACCTATCTTTTGCATGTAAAACTCTCTTTTAGTTTTCCCAGTACATCCCTGAAAAATCACAAAGTAATTTTGGAGGAATTGCACATGAAAAGTTGCTAAGTAAGAACATGATGCTTACCCTGTCCCAAATTAAATTTGTATAGATAGAATAGTATTAATATAAATTCTTCAGCCAGTATAAGAGCTATTGCTTGAATGTTTGTCCCCTCCAAAATTCAGGTTGAAATTTAACTGCCAATCTAACAGTATTAAGAGGTGGAACCATTAAGAAGTGGTTAGGCCATGAGGGTTCCACCCTCATGAATTACTAAAGGCCATTATCTTGGGAGTGGATGAATTATAAAAGGGTGAGTCAGCCTCCTCCCTCTCTATTTCTCTCTCTCTCTTATCCTCTCTTGCCCTTCTGCTCTCTGCCATGGGATGACTCAGCAAGAAGGCCCTCACAGGACGCTCACCCCTCAATCTTGGACTTCCCAGCCTCCAGAACCATGAGTCAATACATTTATGCTCATTATAAATTACCAAGTCTGTGCTATCCTGTTATAGAAATACAAAATGGAATAAGACGGTAGGCTTTCTCGAAAGTCCCTGGAAATGTGTCAATGCCCTTGCTTTCCATAATTTATTTTAACCTCAGGGGAAATATTGGTCAAACTCTTCGTGAAATAGTTCTCTCTAGTTGTTCCATATTTATCAGAATCTTGATGGTGCTTTCCCGGAAGATAGTAAGACACACAAGCATAGTATTTTCAATCATAATTTCTGTTATTATTTTTAAAAGTACAATTGTTTAAAAGTAAACTTCATTACTTGTCTACAGCCTTACGTCACTAATTTGAATCTAGCACTTTCTAGAAAGTAAGGTTCCATGGTGTCCCCATGTGTGCTGTAGTGATTTACTGCTACAAAAAATTGTGAATTTGAGGGAATAATCTTTCAGTATTCTTCACTGTATTTGGCAGCCGTATACCTTAGTTGTTAGATTTTCTGGTACAACTTAGAAATAGCCTGAGTCACATTCTCTGAAGGCTCCCAATAATCTTTGCTATGTCATTTCTACCGCTGGGTAATGCAATGCCATAAGATAGCTTAAATGTAAGGGTCTATAAAAGTTCAAGGCTAAAAATGGTTAAGACACCTATGAGGGTCAGGTTTTCAGGTAGTTTGTCTCTTGTTATGATTGAATGTATCAACCCAGTCTATATAGAGAGGCAGTAAGGCTAATAAACTTTCTAATATCATAACCTGGGCTTCCATTGCTCACCCTGCAATCCCCCCTATAATTCTACTAATTGGTAGACCAAGATCCTACAAATAAGGCACATACTATTTTAGTGGCTGATCAGTTTGCCTTAGTAAGCACAGATTAAATACCAAAGAGGTAAAGGAATCTTGTGTGGTGGAGTTTAACTAATTTTCCCAGAATGCAGGCTGAAAGTTGAGGACAGGCAGTATAGGTTGTTCACATCAATTGATCTGTTACCATCTACAAAAAATCTCCCCAACCTCCAGCAATAATTTTGATTTGTGATTACCACCATTTCGGGTTGCAATGATGTAATGATACTGCTAAGTGTCAGCTGGGTCTGATTCCAAATCCGATAATGCACTCCCTCCCCCACACTTTGCGAGCTCATTTAAAGTAATAGGTTCAAAATGGAAACAGAAGCTGGCAGGAATCAAGGCTCTTAAAAATATGGCATTTCTTTAGTTTTCACTCAGACAGTGTGGGGAATTGGAAAAGTCTCTGTGGACTGAAGGTCTCTGTTTCACATCATCACAGATAATAATGGATCCTCAGGGAAGAGTCAAAAAATTCCCCCGGTTGCTGATGTGCTTGTCTCCTTGGCTCAAAAGAAAAAGAAATCCTCAGCCAAAAAAAAAAAAAAAGTCTGATGCCAATTCCTTCACTTGTTCACTCATATTAATTGATCATCTTTACACAAGGCACTATGCTAGTAAATGTGTTAAAAAACATAAGATGTATTAATGCATACGGTGCATATGCTAATAGAAGAAGAAGGTGTGGATGTAATCTTTGTGGTAAGAATGTGAGTGAGCTCCAGGTAGACCCCTCTAGCATTCACGGCTGGGCTCCATCAGCTGTTGAACTCAGGCAAGTCACCTGACTTCCTCTGTGACTCAATTTCCTCTTTTCTCCAGTGTGTAGTGTTAGTAATTAGATAAAATGATATCTATGAAGCATCTAAAAATTGCCTCGAAAGGCAAGGACTCAAAAATGTTTGCTATACTGATGACGATTGAATTACTCACCAAGAAGTGCCTCCAAATCACCAAACATCTCAGTGATAGACTTAATACATTCCAGGAGCTGCTACTCCCTGGGAAAGCATCATGCAGATGGAAGCTCCATCCTCAAGGTGCCAGTAATCTTGTGGGTGGTGCAGACATAGCACGTCAGTGCTCTGTGATTAGTGCTAGTGTAGACATGTTAGCTATGTATCGTGGCATAATAGATTACTGCCCGAATTAGCAGCTTAAAACAACAAACGTTTGTTATCTCACAGATTTTGTGGGCTAGGAGTTTGGGCCTGATGTGGTTTGATGCCCCCACCTCAAGGCCTTTCACAAGGCTGCAGCTGAGCTGCTGGCTGATACTATGGTCTTATCTGAAGGTTCCACTGAGAGACGATTCACTCCCAGCGCCACTACGTGGGTGGTTGTTGGTTCAGTTCCTCACATGCTGGACCGAGGGTCTCAAGGCTTTGCTGGTGGCTGGCTAGAGAACTCCCTCAGTTCCTTCTCACATAGGAATTTCCACAGGGCAACTCTCACCTGGCTTCCCTCAGAGAAAGCGGAAAAACATCAAGGAAGGGCCAGCTTGACAGAAGCTAGTCTTGTGCAAACCTAATTTCAGAAGTGATGTTGTATCACATTTGTTATATTCTATCCATTTGAAGTGAGTCACTAGGTCCAGCCACACTCAGTGGAAGCTTTTAAAATATGCCACTACAAAAAAAAAAAATCACCAAACCACAAAGGAAGACAGCAAAAAAGGAAAGGAAGAACAAAGCATCTACAAATTAACCAAAAAACAATTAATAAAATGGTAATAGTAAGTCCTTACATATCAATAGTTACTTTACATGTAAGTTGGCTAAATTCCTCAATCAAAACACACTGAATGGCTGAATAGATTAAAACAAAAACAAAACAAAACCAAGACCAAATTATATTCCGCCTATAAGAAACTCACTTGACCACTAAGGACACATATAGACTGAAGTGATGGAATGGAAGAAGATATTCTACACAAATGAAAACCCAAAGAGAGTGGGGATGGCTATATGTAACATAAGACAAAACAGACTTTAAGACAAAAACTGTAAAAAAAGAAAAAGTTCATTATATAATGATAAAGGGGTCACTCATTAATAAGATATACTAATTGTAAATATCTACGCACCTACATATATAAACCAGATATTAATAGAGCTGAAGGGAGAGATAGACTGCAACACAATAATACTAGAAGACTTCAATATCCCACCTTCAACGCTGGATAAATCACCCAGATAGAAAATCAATGAGTAAACATTGGCTTTGAACTATGCTTTAGACCAAATGGACCTAACAAATATTTACAGAACATTCCATCCAACAACAAAAGAATACACATTCTTCTCAAGTGCACATGGAACATTTCTCTAAGATACATCATATATTGGGCCACAAAACAAGTTTCAACAGATTTAAGAAGACTGAAATCATATTGAGTATCTTTTCTAAAAGGCATGAAAAGAAATGGCATGAAGCTATCGCAATGGCATGAAGCTGAAAATCAATAACAGAAGTAATCTTAGAAATTGAATTTTGATGTAGCATTTAGAGATGGGGTGAAAAGGAGGGTAAAGGGCATTCCCTGTCAGTGGCTTTCAAACTTTTTCCTCACTCTCCAACAAGAAACACATTTTACCTTGCAACTCAGTGCAACATACCAAAAATTGAAGCAAAAGTTCCACAAAGCAATATTTGCCCTCAATAATTACAATGCACTTTGTCCTATCCTGTCATATTTTATTCTATTCATTTGTCAAAGTGCTTGTCGCCACCTGCTAAATTGATTTCACTCACTAATGAGCGGCTGTAATTTGAACATCATTGGATTACGTTTGTTTGTTTATTTGCTAAACTAAGGAACTTGGACTTTATCCTGAAAAAGTTGAAGCACAGAAGTGATCCGATGTTCAAATATTCCATCTATGTTTGTCGACTGACTGGGTGAATTCATCCATCCATGCATCTATCTGTCCATCTATCCATCTCTGGGTAAGTGTGTGGAATAAGAAATTACCTACGTTCAGATCGCACTTTGATATGCTTCAGAAGGGAGGATGCAAACAAGAGCAACAAAAACGAGAAATGTAGCACTCTGCACTCTGGCTGCAGGAGCGCAGAATGTGCCCACTGACCCCCAGAAGCCATCTTTCACGAGCAGTGAGACAGTTCACCTAAGTCACGAATTGAAACCACAGCTTCTGTTTCCGTAGAAACAGGGCAACTGGTGAAGCACTTGGCTCTAAAAACTATGATGCAATATCCAGTAGCCAGATGGCCTGGAAACTGAAATTGTCATGCCTTTGTGAGCATTTATCATGAATTGGCATCACACGGGAAAAGAGATTCTTTCCAGTGAGAATGGAGCAGGCATGGAAAGGTGGGATCAGCAGGTGTCGGTTGGTAATTGACACTGAGGGCCAGGCAAAAGGCAAAAACCTGAGGCCTGGGGCACCACCCAGCCCAACAATTCCCAACTTACTTCTGTTGTCATTGTTCCTCTTGGCTTCTCATGCACTGGGCACAGCACTGTGAAATAAATGCTGTTCCCATTCTCATAGTGTCTGGGAACAAGGAGAATTTTGAGCATTCTCAAATCCCTGAGATACGTTTCTTATAGATCACCTGCAAATGGAAAATGCTAACTACCACCACCCAGAAGAGAGACTCATGTAAGCATTTCGTATTACCCTTGCATGTGTTTCAGAGATTTTTGTGTTTTGTCACTACTACTGCAATTGGCAAAATATTTATGGGACAACTGTATCTGAACACAGGCTATATTATAAGACATTAAAGCAGTAATAATAATAATAATAATAATAACTTGTAGTTATTAACTGCTCACTATATGCCAGGTGCTGTCTAGATACTTATCAATCTGAGAGTTAGTATGAAGGATATACTACTAACATCCTCGTTTTACAAATGAAGAAATTGAGGTTTGGAGAACTACTTAACGTGGTTAAGATTACAGCTAGTAATCTGAGTGCAGGTGGAATACAGCCCATGCTCATAGCCACTAAACAACCTTACTACTTGACTCTGCAAATATAAGGCAGTGAAATGCAGGAGCTAGAGAGGAGGGCCTCAAAAACTTCATGTCATGGATGCTTTTTGCAGTCAATTAAAACCTATGGAAACTTCCTCAGAAAGTGTATTCGTACAAAAAATTAAAGAAAAGGATTACAAAAAACCCACAATGATATCAAAATGGCATTAATAAAATTTTAAAAACATAATAAAGTTATATATACTTGTTTAGTAATATATTACGATTAGATGGTGGGCCGAATATATACCGCAATTTGGGAATTAGTAAATGATATTGTGCAATATCTTATATAGTGGTAATTAAACAAAAAATTTGGTATATTGGCATTTTGTATTGGTTGCAAGTCACAAGTACTGATGATACCACTAGCGTCTGTTGTCTGCATTAATTATGGAAAGAAATGCTGAATTTCTAATAAAGGTTAGTGAAAATAAAGATGTATATCTGAGTGCAAGGACCCCTAGAGTCCTATCTATGTACTCTTTGGGGAGTCTCTGACCACCAGGTTAAGAATCCTGGTTTTAGGGCCGTGGTTCTCTGCATGGGGCCATTTGGTCCACTCTCCACCCTCACCCTGCACTCTATGGGACCTTTGCTAATGTCTGGGGGTAGTTTTTTTCCATATCAGAATATTACAGGGGTACAAACTCTTTGGTTACATATATTGTCTTTGCACGACTCGAGTCAGAGCTACAAGTGTGCCCATCCCCCAGAAAGTGCTGAGATACTTTTTTTTTTTTTTTTGAGACAGAGCCTCACTCTGTTGCCCGGGCTAGAGCGAGTGCCGTGGCGTCAGCCTAGCTCACAGCAACCTCAAACTCCTGGGCTCAAGCGATCCTCCTGCCTCAGCCTCCCGAGCAGCTGAGACTACAGGCATGCACCACCATGCCCAGCTAATTTTTTGTATATATATATTTTTAGTTGGTCAATTAGTTTCTTTCTATTTTTAGTAGAGGCGGAGTCTCGCTCAGGCTGTTTTCAAAATCCTGACCTTGAGCAATCCACCCGCCTGGCCTCCCAGAGTGCTTGGATTACAGGCGTGAGCCACCATGCCCGGCCCAGAGATACTTTTGATGGACATGAGTGGGATGATATGCCACTGGTTTCTGGTGGGTAGAGGTCAAAGTTGCTATTAACATGCTACGATGCTCAGATAGCTCTGCAGAAAAGAAAAGAAGTATCCAGCTGAAAACATCAGTAGTGCCAAAGTTAAGAAACCCCAGAGCAAGAAGTTTTGAGTCCAAAAGCTGCTACTTTTAAACTGAGTGATCTTGGAAAATATTTCCCACATGAATCTGGATTTCTTGGTCTGTAAGATGGGAGTAAGATGTACACCACAGGGTTTCTATGAGGCTAAAATAAAATAATGTGAAAGTGGGTAATAAAGAGTAGTGCACCATGCAAATTGTTTTCAAACTATACAATTGTGGACCGTACAATTGTTTCAGAATTGGTTTTTTTTGAGTCCTTGGATTACCCAAGTGCATATCAAGGACTATTTCTGGAGGATTAATAGAAAGGCAACAAGGTCAGAGTTGCAGGTATCTAACCCCCATTTTAGCCAGAGCCATTTCTGCTTTTTACCTATTTTATATATTGAGCTTCTACGAAAAATATTATTTAAAAGAAAAGCTCTTTGCAGCTCAATATAATATTAGACATGATAATTATTTTAAGTGTATTGTGACAGCCAAATATTAAAATAAAAAGGTTTTGAGCCCTTTATTTCTTAGCATTCAATCTCTTGGATCTGCATAGTATTGTAGGGGTTATGTTTGCTAGCGTTACTCAAGGTCAAAGTTCAAACACAGCAACTTGAGAAGAAAAACACGTACTCAATATGCTCCTACATGTCATGTTTGGTGATTATTTTCTGTGCATAAGCATTGAAAACACATAAAATAAAAGTAGCGAGACGTTCTTATTTCAAAACTACCGCTGAAACAGTACAGAACTTCCTCTTCCTCCGTTTCATGCATGTGATAATCAGTTTGCTCTCCTTTGAACTAGATAATTGTAAGAATCACAGAATATCCAAAGCCTGTCCATGTATATTTGTGCTCACTAACGCAGTTAAACAAGGGACCGGCAGAGATACTACTGGTTCTGTTGGTTTAAATTAAATTCCTTAATCAATCCCCTGAGAAGTGTTATCCTGGAAGTAACTGCCGAAACGTGCATGAATCTTTTACGTGCTTCATTCTATTAACAGTTTCTGGGAGGACTGCAAATGTGAGTTTTGCACAACAAAAACGAGTTGCTGATATCAGGTAAGGCATCTGGTGGTTCCCCCAATCTTGGAAACCTGATAACACAGGCTTGGCACAGCAGAACCAATTTCTGCTCTAGAGTTTTCTTGCTTTAAACCTCCCCATACCTCCACCCACCTCTCTTAAAACTGCAGAAGCTGATATTTACTCTTTGCTTCCTTATGCCAAGAATTTATTATTATTGAGTCCCTAAGAGAACTGTGTGAAGTCCGAACTATCCTTATCGTTTGCTCTGTCAACTGAGGAAGTCACGGGCTCACAGAGATTGTGTGATTTGCCCAAGGTCACTTAGCTTGTAAATAGCTGAGCGGGAACAGGAACTCAGGGCTTTTTGATTCCTGAGCACGTGGTCTCAGCTACTACTGTGTTTCCTCGAAAATAAGACCTACCCATAAAATAAGCCCTAGCAGGATTTCTAAGCATGTGCGCAATAGAAGCCCTACCCCGAAAATAAGTCCTAGTGATGGGCGTGGCTATGAAAATCAGCCCTAGTGATGGGCGTGGCTATGAAAATCAGCCCTAGTGATGGGCGTGGCTATGAAAATCAGCCCTAGTGATGGGCGTGGCTGCGCAGCGCATCTGCACAACCCATGCCTGTCGTCGCGGAGCGGGAAAGAACACGAGCAGCCCTTCTCATCTGCCCCGTGACAGCTCTAGTGCTCCACAGGAGAGATCAGGGCCGGTGGTTCTAAAGGAAACAGAGTCGCAAGACATTCAGGATGGGATTCGGGGTTTGGAGAGTGATGATGATGTTCCAGAAGAAGACGACTTCACTCTATTTGAGTAAATGTAGATGGTTGTGCCATACTTAAAAAAAAAATAACACATCCCCTGAAAATAAGCCCTAGGGTGTCTTCTTGAGGAAAAATCAATATAAGACCCTGTCTTATTTTTGGGGAAGCACGGTAGTCATAGAGCATAGCCCCTTCTGTGCATAGATAATTCCGTATTCCCTCTAAGTGTTCAATAAATGGTCCCTAATAATTGCAAGATTCCAAAAGGAGGGTAAAAATAATGAGCTACAAGTCTACAGGTAATTCTTTTATCGACTAATTGTAAACACAGCTACCATCAATTGAATTTTTAAACTATGTGCCAGGTACTACGTTAGCCATTTTATATACACTGTTGCTTACAATCTGCAAAAATCTCTGTGAGACGACATAGTTTTTAATCTTCACTTTACAGATAAAGAAACTGAGGCTTAGTGAGCTTAAGTATATTTGGCAGAGGTGAGAAAACCGACAAGGATTTGGATTTGGACCAGGAATTTGGATTGCTTGCTCTTATTGAGGAGGAGAAGGAGGAGGAGGAAGTGGAGGAAGTGGAGGAGGAGGAGGAGGAGGAGGAGGAGGAGGAAGAGGAAGAGGAGGAAGTGGGCCAAACCGTAAGGAAGATAGAGGGATCATCCATTCATTTTGTTTGCATGGAGGAAAAAATATGTTTATGTAAATATGTATGTAAATGTTTGTATGTGTGTAAATGTATGTATGCACGTGTGCGCATATATGATTATCTTCAATGTATGTGTGTGTATGTATACACACAGAGAGAAAAAAATCTACCCTCAATTTTGTGTGTGTGTGTCTGTGTATGGACATGTGGTCTACTTCTAAAGAGATTCAATCATTTCTATAGAAGGAAACATCAATCTCAATAATAATATAATAGTAACTGGTACCAGTAGCTATTCTGAAGCTGAGTGGGATGCCCCAGTCTGTGTTCTGTCATGTAATGACTTTTCAATTGTTCGATTTTCTCTCTCTCTCTCTCTCTCTCTTTCTCCCAACTGGAAGTTCCTAGCAGGCCAGAGACTATGACTTGTTTATTCTTTTATCTCAGAGCCTAGTACAGCCCCTACTCTGGGATAGAACAGGCTTAGCTTAGGATCGCCCAGCCGGCAAACAGGATTCGAACTCAGGCAGTCTGGTGCTAGAGCCAAACTTGTAACCAGCACTTTGCGCCCCCTTCTCCCAGAACAACCCTTCCCCAAGCGCACTGCACCGAGACGTTCGGGCACGGCCGCTTCCTTGGTGTGGGAGTAAATCAGATTCTCCTTACATTCTGCACCGAAGATTGGTAGGAAATAAGCTACACAGAGAGATGCTTGCCTGACTCCAAGTTTAAGAACAAAGCTGAGGTTCCATAGCCACTTGCATCATCTTGCCAATTGCTTATTTAGCGTGTGCATCGAAACATGCATAAATATAGCAGATTAGGGTGCCCCAGATGACTACGAGCTGCCTGGGAGGATTTTATTCTGCAAAGCTTCTGCATAACATGATGGATGGAACTGTTCAAGAAAACTGCACATACATAATAGATGCATATATTTAAAAGGGAGATTCTTAAGGCTTTTTTTTTTTTTTTTTAAGCCAATGCACCATAAGGTTTTTTTGTTTGTTGTTTGTTTTTCCAGGATGCTGTGAGTTAAGTCATCTAAATTATGGATACTCAATTTGTGGATACTTAACCACAGAATAAGCTAGAGTTCACTGCAGTAATGATTCTCATCATCTAGTTTGGGAATAATCGGATTGTGGTTTTCCTGCCCTGTTGTTGGCCCTGCTTCTTGCCTGTAAGCACTCCCATAAAATTAGACCGAGGCTAAGTCAGAAAGTGGGAATAAAATTTGCACAGAGATATCCAATATAGTATTATTTATGACAGCAAAATCTGGAAACGAGTTAGTTGTTCAGTAACAGATTAATAGTTAAATGAATTCTGTCCTATCTAGATAAAGGGATATTATGAAATATAGTAGAATAGTGTTTATTATGATGAAAACTTCATCTCCTTAAGTGCTTCAAATAGAATAGACAGTGGAATACCTAGAGTATTTGACATCTGGAGTGAATCAGTTTTTAATACCTTTTCTTCCTTTATAGGACAAAATTATTTTTAGTAATTAATTTCAGTAGTTATAAATCAGTTACCAATTTTTAAAATTTATTTCAGTAATGTATCATCATAAAATTTAAAAAAAGGTCCAGGAAAGAAACATGAATTGTAGAATTTTTTTTTTTTTTTTGAGACAGAGTCTCACTTTGTTGCCCAGGCTAGAGTGAGTGCTGTGGCGTCAGCCTGGCTCACAGCAATCTCAGACTCCTGGGCTCAAGCACTCTCCTGCCTCGCCTCCGGAGTAGCTGGACTACAGGCATGTGACACCATGCCTGGCTAATTTTTTGTATATATATATTTTTAGTTGGTCAATTAATTTCTTTCTATTTTTAGTAGAGATGGGGTCTCGCTCTTGCTCAGGCTGGTTTCAAACTCCTGCCCTCGAGCGATCTGCCCGTCTCTGCCTCCCAGAGTAGAATTCTTATCTTGAACTTTTTATATGTAATCATGCCAGTAAAGAAAATAAGTAAAATAAAATTTAGAAAATAAATATTACAATATAAAAAATGGAAAATAAATTAATATTTTTTAAATTACCTTTGTTTTGGAAAGATGAGGAAGAGAAGTTCAAGGAGAAATACTTCCCCAAAACCGAATTCTCAATGTTTCAGAGAATTATTTGCATGTAGAATGACAGAATTGAAGTGACTCAAGTGCTATTTCTTTATCTTTACAATCGCTATGCTCCCACTGTTTATTTCAAAGCTACTAGTCAAGTACAAGAATATACAACATGGGAGTTGAATGCATGAACTGTGCCCAAAGTGAGCTCGAATGATTCTGAACCCTGTAGAACTTACTTTCCGGAGGAGAGGAACCCATGCAGCTAATTATGTGTGTCACTGGCCATGCAGGGAGCCCTTTAAGTTAACCCCCTTGTAGATTGCAAAATTTATCCAAGTGTAAGTAGTGAAAATGTGGTCATTCAAAGCCTAAATATATATTATGTTAGCAAAACTCATTCAGGGTCTTCACTGCTTATTTAGAACTTAGACCAACAAAAAATGTTGGAGAGGGGGGAAGGAATATTTTATCACTGGTCTTTATATTATAAGGCAGGCTGAATTTCAGTTGCTCTTGTTTATGAGTTGTTGCTTTTAATTTTCTCTCTGTGTTCTTTTCCCCGTATTGCTCACACCTGAGGGGAAACACCCCTGAAATGCTACTCATGATACATCTCAGAAAAAAAAAAAAAAAAAAGAAGATGGAAAATTATGTATGTGAGAAAACTAGCAAAGGAAACTTTGAAGCTGTCTTCTGAACAAGGAAGGCTGAAATGACCTCTTGTGGATACTTGAAACTAAATGCACCACCTAGGCAAGGATGGATTAATCCAGAAAAATATATGCCTCACTCTGGGTGATGACCAATCAGTGCCTCTTTCTGGAGAAACAGGGAGGCCAAATGCACAGATGAAGTAGGTTAATTACATTCGAGTATGCATTAAGCTGTTGTTTAGGCGCTTCATGAAGTCAGTCTTGGAAACACTATCACCCAAGTGACTACGTACCATATTCGTTCATTTGTTTTTGGCAACAAACCTTCTCTTATTCAAGCGTATCTCTTTGGTCAAACGTAAAGAATGGTTTAGTTTAAAAAAAAAATGAACAAATCAAACAGAGATATAAACACTAGCACGGAATACATAAAATGCTAACAATGGTTAAGGTCTCCAGGTGGCGAGATAATGGATGCATTTTCCTATATTTTCTTTTTTTTTTTTGAGACAGAGTCTCGCTTTGTTGCCCAGGCTAGAGTGAGTGCCATGGCGTCAGCCTCGCTCACAGCAACCTCAAACTCCTGGCTCAAGCAACCCTCCTGCCTCAGCCTTCCAAGTAGCTGGGACTACAGGCATTCGCCACCATGCCCGGCTAATTTTTTGTATATATATTAGTTGGCCAATGAATTTCTTTCTATTTATGGTAGAGATGGGGTCTCGCTCTTGCTCAGGCTGGTTTCGAACTCCTGACCTGGAGCAATCCGCCGCCCGCCTCGGCCTCCCAGAGAGCTAGGATTACAGGCGTGAGCCACCGCGCCCGGCCATTTCCTATATTTTCTATGTTATCTACCATGAACATGTATTGGTGGCATTTCAGGAAAAAAAAAATTTAAAAGAGATAACTGTATTTTCTATTTTCAACTTGACTGGTTTTGAAAGGAGAGAAGAAACCACCTTTATATCTAGAATCTCTTACATAGAAGTGAGTTCTCTTTGCTCTGTAAAAACTAATAAATGCACAAACTAAAAGTGCTATAACCTGCTGAGATTGAACACAGGTTTATCTTGGGCTGGTTATCTTAATTTTTACTTCTACGCTGTAGGATAAACAAACCATAGGAAGTTCTTCCAGGATAGTAAGAGACCAAGATAATGGTGAGGTAGTTACCTTGGACTGCCAAGGTGAGGTGGGTTAGTGCTTTTGACAATCTCTTGCCTGTACTGAAAGGTTATTTTTGAAGGCAAGAGTACCGAATGTTCCAAGTTCCCACCGTTGTCATGGAAACCTTTCAGCTAGCTGAATAGGTTAGCAGGATTCTATGTTTCCCACTTTGACAAATACAAGAAGACATGATCCCAGCTTTGCATTACTAATCAGAAAAACTTCTGTTTTCCAGTCTCCTAGCACTTGATTAGTCACATTTTCTTTTTCTTTCTTTCTTTTTTTTTTTTTTCCCCTTCCACAACATAAAGCAACAGGCAAGTTCTCTTTCAAAAATCATTCCTACTTTAGAAGCAGAGTCAACATCGTGACTGGGCTGACCTTGTTGTGCTTGGGCGTGATACTGCTCGCAGCTCCGAAAAGCTCCTGCAGCTTAATTTAGGCTCCTGCAGAAACTCTTCTGATTTGTACTGACTTTCAGTGGTTTCCTGGAGGCAAACTCACTTGCTAATAGGCAGGAAAATTATTCCTCATTTCAGCAGCCAAAGTCTGCCAACACTAGCTTGCAGAGCGCAGGTAAGCTTCAGGAGAAAGGCACCCTAAGGGCTTAAACCAAAACAGCCGTGCCACGAGGGCGAATTCAGATCCAGCAAGTGGGACATTCTCCTCTTATTGGCCTGCCGACATTTGCCTTCCACATCGCTTTGGAAGGTAGAAAGGGCCTCAGAATCCAAAAGCAAACTGGAGAACTAACAACTGCATGGAAGGCAAAAGGCTGACCAATTTTGGGAATTGAAAAGGGTGCCTTGGAGCATCCGGTTTGTTAAGCAGCGTATAATGTACTAATTTAGTGCGAGGTAGCAATTAAGAGTGTGGGCCCCTTCTAGCTTCCTGAATTTGGGGATTTCCTCTTGTGCCTCAGCTTCCTCCCCCTATCAGTACAATGGGAATATCGATAACATCCATCTCATAGGCTTGTGGCAATGGTTAAAAAGATAACACATGTGCACTGCATGGCGGCCCTGATAGATCATACATGCTAAACAGGTGTATTTGGCAGGATGAGCCCTTGGGGCAAGAGTGATGAGAAAGAGAGAAGGATAAAAAGAACAGAGAGAAAGAAAAAAGAGGAGAAAAGAGCCACCGAAGAATGAGGTACATCTGGCTAGGGGGGTGGTGTCATTTCTGGTTGTCTCAATTGCTGAGTGTGGCCAGAACCCCACCCCAGCCCCAAATGACATCCCCAAACCCACTGGATCAATCTCTCACTGAATGCTGCTTAACTGAAATGATTTTACAGAATTAATTTGACTAACACAGTGGATTTGCAATATCTAAATGTGCTCCAGTGAAATCCTGTTTGCTTCTGTTAAATGTTCCAAGGACTGTTCTGCGCTGCTGCAATGATGCTTGCCTAAGAAATCTTAAGTTAATAAAGAAGGGTGTGATGAGAACTGCCGTTTCAATGGGGCGGAAAGGGTTAGTGATTAGGGAGTTTGAACCCCGCCATAGCAGGTGTTGTTTTTTCCTGCTGAGAATTAAATAGCGTATTTAAAATACATCTGTACATTCTCCTTGCAAGCGAAAAGTAACAAGTTGGCCGATGCAAGTGGATAAGAAAACAAACCAACCTAAACGTCATTAGGTAAACTTTGAAAAGCGCATAAGCCCCGATCAAGATCGATGATTTTGGAGATCATCAAAATAAATTGTAGCACAGGTTTCAACTGCAGTATTAAACTGAAAAAAAAAAAAAGGTTGCCAAAAGAGAAACCAGGCATGACAATAAACCAGCCTGGGTTCTCGTTTTGTTATGAAACACAGTTTTTCTATGCTTACAAAATGGGTTTTCATACAAACGCTGTGATTGTTTTTGAAGACTTTTGTGTAATGATAAAAGATAAGATGTATGGTGAAAATTATATTCTTCATTTAATCAGTCAGGTGATAGCTAATATGTGTTATAAAATTTAAAATTTTCCCAATAGAAAAAAAAATTCTACTTATGTCAGTTGATAATAGTGATTTTTTTTTAATGTTATGGTATATATTGCTTTGCATTTATTTTCACACTCTTTTCATGGGGCTCTTCTCATCTAAGCTACACGTTCAAGAAGCCTTTTCATTCCCCACTGGGCACTTATATCGGACACTTAATAAATATGAGACAAATGAATGGATGAATTAATGACTAAGTAATGGCCATTATAATTTGGGATCTTAGTGAATAATAAAATTAAATGGTACCCTTCACCTTTCACAAGTGAATTAATTCTTATTTAAATCGAATTTTAGTTTCAACAATGTCATAAATGCACATAGTAAAAAAAAAAAAACTAAACTAAAAGGTTTAACATTTAAAAGGAAATAAGGCAGCCTCCACCCTCTCTCCTCTACTCCCAAGTCTCGTTCTGTGGAGAAAATAACTTTGAACCATTTTACCTTTGTCTTCTGGTGCTAGTTTTCATATTTCTAAACATTACGCTTTTGCCACTACAAAATTCCAACAGCCTTCCCACCAACTGAGTGTCTGACAATGCAGTTAAATCCAGGGTTAGCTTGCTATTTTATTTGGTTGTAGCATATTCTACAGTAACCTTCTAAGAAAGTATAGCAAACCAGTTCAACCTCTGTGGAAAGCAATATGGAGATACCTTAAAGCAATACAAGTAGATCTACCATTTGATCCAGCAATCCCACTACTGGGGGCATCTACCCAAAAGATCAAATGACAGTCTAGACACCTGCACTCGAATGTTTATAGCAGAACAATTCACAATTGCAAAGATGTGGAAACAACCCAAGTGCCCATCAATACATGAGTGGATTAATAAAATGTAGTGTTTGTATACCATGGAGTACTATTCAGCTATAAGAAACAATGGTGATCTAGCACCTCTTGTATATTCCTGGCTGGAGCTGGAACCCATTCTACTAAGTGAAGTGTCTCAAGAATGGAAAAACAAGCACCACATGTGCTCACCAGCAAATTGGTATTAACGGATCAACACCTCAGTGGACATACAGGAAAAACATTTATTGGGTGTCGGTCGGGTGGGAGGGTGGAGGAGGAGATGGGTGTATACAAATACAATGAGTGAGATGTGCAACGTTTGGGGGATGGACACGCTTAAAGCTCTTACTCGAGGGGGGAGGGGGGCATGGGCAATATACGTAACCTTAACACTTGTACCCCCATAATATGCTGAAATAAAAAAAAAAAGAAAGTATGGAAATAGAGGCAAGTTTTTCTAGGTCTTGATTATAAGGGCATGTTTCTATTCTAGTTGCACATGTGATAGATGATTTATTATACATAGAATTCTAAGGTGAAGTCATTTTCCCTCAGGATTTTGAAGATCTTTCTCCACTGTCCTCAAGACTCCAGTTCTGCTGATGACAGGGGCAGGTGCCACTCTGATCCCTATTTTTTTGCGTATGACTTAAGTTTCCATCCTGGGAACTCTCCCGAATTCCGTCTCCAGGAGGCTGCCATTTCATTGTGACAACCCTTGGACTGAGTCTTCTCAATTTTATTGATCCGGGTATTTTAAGGGCTCTTTCAACCTGAAAACTCATTTATTCCAATCAGTTAAAGTCACCTGCATTTATTTAATAATTTCTTCCCTTTCATTTTTCCCCCCCATTCTTTATGAAGAAATCGTTTGTATGATTGATCTCTTGAGTTAATACTTGATTTTTTTTAAAGGTTTTTCTCTCTCATTATTCATCTTTTTGCTTTTTCTTCCACTTTATATGAGGCTTACTTGGTTTCTATGCCTACTCTTTCACTGATTTTTTTTTTCCCCTAAGAGCCACAATGTTTTTAATTTCTAAAAGTTCTGTTTTTGTTCATTTGTGTTTTATAGATACAAATCTCTTCTCTCTTTCTACAAATGTATTTTTTAAATGCTTTTCTTCTTGAAATTGTTTTCTGTTTAGTGTGCTGTCCCTGTTTCCTCTAAATTTCATTTTTCTCTCTTTCACGTGGATGAATTTCTTTGCATCGCGATCACTCTTACTGTTTGCTGTGTGTTCTTTTTAAAAGCGAGGCATTTAAGAGCTGGGCAGGGCTTCTCAGCTGATGGTCTACATTTGAGACTTAATCTTTGGGTTCAGGGACCACCTTACATATTACTAACTACAGGTTTTGCTTTGAAGCTTTTCAGTTTCTCTAGAGGTAAATCCCCAAACAGTAGATATTATAATACCCTGGGGTGCCAGTGGGCTGTAAACAGAGGGACGAGAATGAGGAAAAGGTGTTCTGGTATGAAATGACGTAGACTTTCATTTAATTCCTTGCTCTCTGCTTGGCACTCCACCATGGCCCCGTACCATGGGGCCAAGAGTCCAAATTCTCCGGTTTATTTTTTGGAGACAATAAAACTCTGCCAGCCTTTGAATGTTGAGACGGATATTTGCCTGCTTGCAAAAGTTGCAGGAAAAATCTGGGTCTAAATCTTTCTTATCAGGCTTTTCTTCCTACTTCCCTCTCTTCAGCACTAAGCTCTACCTTGACGTCTCATGGAAACATCATGGCACCATTGCTCAGCCTATCACCGGTTTTAAGGTTTTCCTTCATCTTTGTCTACTTTTGTAGATCCACAAAGATGTAGCTTTTTCTTCTCAGCTAACTCAGTAACCAGAACTCCATCAACTTGCAACCAACAGAGATATTACTTGGAAACCTCTTCCTTGCCACTGTGTCCCCTCAGTTTTGTTGTGCTTTTTTTTTTTCTGTCACTGAGGGTTTGCTGTTGCTTTTAATTCCCTCCTATCATTTTGGTGGTGCTTGAAGAGTGGGCAGAGGTAGACTCCCATGTTCACGCCTCCATATTTAACCAAAATTTTGAAAAAAGAAAAACATTTGAAAAATGATGAATGATTTGATATTCAGGAAGCTTTCAAAGTAGAATGCTGGAGTCAAACCTGCATCAACTGGTCTCTGACCTATTTGTTCCAAGGGTGGTTAATCATCGGCTCTTCATGGTGACTTTGTTTACCTGTCCCCATGCTTCTATTTACTGCCTGTGTGTTACGGGACGAAGGTGGCGACCCTTAGTATGTTGGTTTTTTATTTTTTAAATAGTGCATACCCTGGGTCTCTACTTCTTTATTTATCTATTATTATTTTAGTATGGATGGGAGGTTACAAGTGTTAAGGTTACTATATATTGCCCATGCCCTCCTCCCCCTTTGAGTAAGAGCTTAAAGTGCGTGTCCATCCCAAACGTTGCACATCTTACTCCTTGTGTTGTATTACACCCGATCCTCCCCCCTCCCCCTCCCACCCTGCCCAGGACACCAGATAAATGTTGCCTATGTGTCCCAACTTAGGTGTTGAAAAATCTGTGAATACCAATTTTCTGGTGAGTACATGTGGTGTTGTTTTTCCATTCTTTGGATCATTCACTAGTAGGAATGGCTCAGCTCCATCCAGGGAAAAACAAGAGGTGCCTAGATCACCATCGTTTCTTAAACGCTTATAGTAGTCCATGGTAACACTATACCACATTTATTAATCCACTCATGAATGGATCGGCATGGCACTGTGTTGGGGCCGGGTGTGCTGTGTTTTTGTGTTTCCACAGCTTGTCAATTGTGAATTTGCTGTATAAACATCGAGTGCAGGTGTCTTTCATAAAGTGACTTTGATCTTTGTAGTCATGCCCTGCGTAGTGATATGCTGGATCAATTATTGGTTAGATCCACTTGTTATCGCTCTGAGGGTATCTCATATGTTTATCCACAAGGTTGCACTAGTTGCATCTCACCAGCAGTGTAGGATGTGTTCCTCTCTGCTCCGCATCCACGCAGCATTTGCTGTTTGGGGCCTTTGATTAAAGGCCGTCTACGGCGAGTTGCGTAGTGATATCTCATTGTGTTGTTAATTTGCATTTCGATGTCATTTGTTTAAGTGTCAAGGAAACCTCTTGCCCCAGCTCAATTTATCTACCTTATGCTTCACCATAATATCTATATATTTCATTAATTTGTGATCTTGTATATTATTATTCTATCATTGTGATGGTAATATATTTAATTTGTAAGTGCGGTAGACGTTGGGGTGAGATGTATGAGCACAGTGAGGCCTATGCGATGTATGGTGGATGTATACTGGTGCCAACAAGCCGGTGAGAGTAACGGTGACCAGAAGATCACTGTCCCTTCGAAATAAGTCCTATCCAATGAATATCCTCGAGTTCAGGTGTTTATTCTAAACATGTGCCAATAAAAGCTCTTATTCTATATATCTATCCCTATGATGGCTTCTATGAAAATCCAGCCCGTGATTATGGGCGTGCATTTATAAATCAGCCTAGTGATCGGCCGTTTTGTTCACCAGCACACTGCACAACCGATGATGTCGTCGCGGAGCGGGAAAGAACACGCAGCAGCCTTCTCATCCGCCCGCGGAGAGCTCTAGGCCTCACAGGAGAGATCGGGGCCAGTCGTTCTAAAGGAATAGGAGTCACAAGACATTCAGGATGGATTCGGGTTTGGAGATTGATGATGAGTTTCCAGGAAGGAAGACAACTTCACTCTATTGGAATCAAGTAGATGTGTGTACCGGTCCTTAAAAATATCAGACCACATCCCCGAAAATCCACGCCGTAGGTGTCTTCTTGAGGAAACATAAATATAAGATCCTGTCTTATTTGTGGGAAGGAAACACGGGTAATCTGTGGTGTTAAAACCCAAGGTTCCTCTGGAAACTTTCAAATCTGTGTTTGATTCCTGCCTCAGCACTTGCTATGTGACCTTGAGCTAATTATTTAACCTTGCTTCTTAATTTTCCTCATTATAAACTGTTGTTAATAATCCCTGCTTTGTAGGATGTTGAGCAGACTGGAATAATTAATGAGAAAAAAAAAACACCTTAGGAGGTTGAGAGGATTGAATGAGATAATAAACTGAGAAAACTTAGAACAATGTCTTGCCTGTAAAAGGATGCAATAAACATTATCTATTAATATTTCCAACATACAAACACACCTTGCGGATACTACAGAAAGAAATGATTTGTTTTAGAGATCAGGTTTGGTTTTGCTCACTCTGCTCATTATTATTTATTTTTCCCCCCACTCATTTGTTTGCGATTATAAACGTGGTGGATTGTCCAAATCATCCACCTTAGAATTTTGGGGTAGCTGTGGGTCTTCCTCCTGCGTGTGAGGGTCAGACTTAATCCGTGACTAAAACTGAATTGGCAGAGGCATGCTGGGATTGGTGCATGTGGCTGTCTCCAAGATGGATGTCTGACACTGCGTGATCGATTTGGCTGTGAGGACCGGAATTGATCATGTTGATGGCAGTGACGAAAGTCCTATTCAAGACTGCAGTCGACTCCTGTCGCCTGTGTACGGGGCATGCCTGAGAATAGATTCACTCAATTAAAGCTTCAAGGTAGCAGGTAGAAAGTTGGATAGGGATATAGAAACTAAGAACTTTTATTAATAGTCTCTGGGTAATTTCTTTTTAGGATAGAGATTTACCAGAGTGAAAATAACCCCGGGTTTAGAGGCAGGAGATCTAGATTTTACAACGCACTGGGGTGTCATTCATTTCCAACTTCACAAGACACTTTTCGGGAAAGGAAATTGAACTGCTTTTGATCATGTACCTAGTGAATGTGATGATCACAGCAGTTTTATTAGAAAATTTTAAGTTATTCTGTGCACGTAAACAAAATATACTGAATATTGTTATTCATCAGGAAGTCAGATCTCGACTAGTAAATTGTCATTCTCTTGAATTCTGAATTTTAAAACTTCTTTTGTATTGTACACGTATTTGTGGTCACTTTACAATTTTCCTATAAAAAAACAAGGTTTTTTGCATCTAATAGCTTACATTTGCTGTCATTTTTTCAACTCTTTATTACAATGGTGGCCACGGGGCCATATTTGTTTTTAATATGTGACAATTTCATGGCAACTCGATAGCTTTTAATTTGGGGGTTAAGGAACTAATATATGTAAATGTAAAATAGTAGGAGCATAACGTAAACTTATCTCTGATAAGCTCAGGGATTTATGGCTTGTTAAGTAAACCACTAAGAGTAGATAGAACTGGTATCTTCGCTGTGATAGTACCCCTTTCTGAACTCTGATTAACAATTCTAATTAGTTCTGAAAAGCTGAACAATCCATCTATTTTCTGATGATTTTATGTATGTTGACTTTAGGTGCATGTAACTGTCTATGTCACTAAATATGACCCTATAATTAGGAATATGATACCATATCCTGCAAGAAAATGAGTTCTTTTTTAACCGAGGAGGATACGAACATGAGAGAATAAAAAGATATACTCTAGAATGCTGCTTCTCATACTCGATTTTATTTTTGAAAAATAATTTATTTAATATTTTCTTCTTCATTGTAAATATATTAATATACATTTTGGAGATCAAAAATTATTGTTTACGTTTATTTGCATTTCCATAGGCATACTTTTTTATTGCAAGAAACATTTTTTTTAACTTGTTTGGCAAATTTGATAAAATCATTTTTATCTCTGTAGTTTTGGTAAAATCTGCCCTGATTTATCAATTTCAAAAGAGGAAAAAAAAATATTATAGTTATTTGGCCCTTATGATCACAATTTTAAATTGGAAATTCTAACTCGATTTTTAGCCATTAGAAATATTAATCTGCATCCTGTAGAAGGTGGTTAGTTTAAGCAGCCTCTTGAGCAACCTCACAGAATTTTCATCTCTCTGGTGTCCTTTCTTCACCCGACTGTTTTAATTGGTTTGTCTTGGTTATGAAAGGGGCAGGCATTGGGCTGCGAAAACCAGGGGTTACAGTTTTATTATCTTTATAATGGCAATACCTTAGGCCTTATCTGTTTTTGAACAGACTGTTGGTGACCTCAGGGTGCTGAAAATTGAGTAGAGAGTCCTCTTTTCTTTCCTAATTAGGGTGAGCTGGTCCAGAGGCCAAAGAATGAATTTTTTACTTGTCTTTTTTTTTTTTTTTTTGACTCATAGCTTTTACAGTTTGTAAAAAATTTATTTAACTAGATAGTCATTCTTTGCCCTTTACTGAACTCAGTTCCAGCATGAAGTAGAGAATGTACCAGACAAGAATGAATGGCTACTTCTTCTCCTACTAATAACAGTTAATGACTTGAACTTTATTTAATTGGTCGCTGGGCAAATGGCAGAACTGTATGACATGATCTAGCCTCGGTTCTCTCCCACAGTGTCATGACTAACTAGTTCATTCCGACTGGTTAGATATAAGGTTTGCTATAAATAATACACAAAATGATACATTTTATTTATGATTTATGTTTGCGTACATTGATAAGTATTCAAGGTTACCTATACAGTAATTTCTCTCCCAGATACTTATATTTTAATGTACTTTTGTAAAGGGAAAAAGGGAGGCTAACAATATAGCTATTGAGCAAGGAATTATGCAAAGAATAGACTATTTCATGGGAGTAGGAACACCATGCATCATGTGGATTCCGGCAATAGAGAAATGCCATGCTCTCTTACTCTACAGAACTGGTGTATATTTAATGGAGTGGAAGAAGGGGCCTCAGGGTTACTTGGAAAGCCACTCCCAATTTTATTTCTCAGTAAAGTCAGGGAGATTTTCTGATAGTATTAACGTCCTCTTTGGTGCAGAAATGGCAGGACTCAACTTTCTTGATTGTGTGCCTTAGGCATAATTAGGAGAGAAAATGACCTATCCCATTTACAAAATAACCACTTTAAAGTTTCAATACTTTTTTTTTTTTTTTAAAAAAAGATACCCTCATTGTCGGTACAAGAGCCTGTATTTTTATGTTTAAGCATCAGTGAGCTCATTTGCTGCTCTAATCTCAATAACGTAAGAGATGTCATTCATTTTATGGAATCCTATTAACAGTGAGTACTAGCATATTCAATAAAGCATACAATTACCAGTCCATTAGCTATTTTACTAAAGAAATTTCATTATGGAACATTTCTTTGGAAAGCATGACCACGATGGCCTTTTTTCCCTATGTACTGGGGAAATCATGTCCTAAAAAGTAAGCTTCAAAAAAAAAATCTCTTTATTCATTTCTCTGTGTGTACTTCACATGGACTACTTTAAATGAATAGTTTAGATATGTTTTTATTTAATCATCTTAATTTCATCTATAGGAAAAACAAAACAAAACAGAGGAATGGGGCCAATCGAGTGTGATTTTTATTGCAGTCAAAGAACCCCGGGTGGTGTTTCAGATATTCTTCTTTAAGACAATCGAATATGCTAGATCGTTGGACAGAAACAATTTGTAAATAAGACTAAGGAAATGAAATTACAGGACGAGAGATGCTGCATCGCGAAGAAGACACGATGGCAAAGGTAAAGATGGAAAGTTTAATTGCCACAATCACACTACAGAGGTATTTTAAAATCAAAAAGGGCCATGTTTTCAAAGTCACCTCCCTAGCTGGCTATGCCGGAGTTTCTTCCACTGGCAGTCAAAGTCAAAGACATAAAATTCTATTTCTTTCTGTTTTAATTAGAGCTCGTGGATTGGTGACTGTGATTCTCTGTGAACACAAACAATTAATAAATCTCCTTTTCCCTTTTTGATTCCTCATGTGCATAAGGATAAAAATCGCATTACCTCTCAGCCTTATTCCATTATCTCAATTACTTTATAAGTATATTTGTTCAAGAGCCCAGAAGCCAGACACGCTGCTTTGCTGCACATTCATGGCTTCCTAATTTCCCAATATTTGATACTGGCCAAGCCGTTTAGCCTCTGTCCCCACTTTGCTCATCTGTAAAATGGGGATAATGATCATTTTTGCTTCCAAAGGTTATTATGAGAGTTAAAGTGCTTCCAACGGTGTCTGAAACATGGTGAGCACTACAAAAATATTTGGCATTATTATCGTTGTTATTACATAGACCTTGAGTTTCTCTAAGAAATTTTTTTTTAAAAAATGTCATTTTATATTTTAAGTAAAAATAATATGTATGCATGGTAAGGAATTTTAACCATAAAGAAATGTGTATGATTAAATGCAAAGGCAACTACTGTTAATAGTTTCTTAGAGAGTCTCCCAGAGTGTTTCTATGCATACTTCTATTTTATTTTATTTTATTTTATTTTATTTTATTTTATTTTATTTTATTTTTTGAGACAGAGTCTCGCTTTGTTGCCCAGGCTAGAGTGAGTCCGTGTATCAAGCCTATTTCACAGCACTCTCAACCCTGGGCTCAAGATCCCTGCCTCAGCTCCGATGGCGGACTACAGCCATGGCCACCCATTGCCCAGCTATTTCTTCTCCTATACGATATTGCCATTTTCTATTTTACGTCACGGGGCTGTCGTTCAATCCTTGATCTTAGCAATCACCCTCGCCTCGAGCAGTGCTAGATATCGGTGTTGAGCCACCGTGACTGGCTGCAGATTCATGTTTCATATGCTAAAAGAATTCGAGTTTGGGCTGCGTTGGGAGCGTATCCTTCTGAAGCAAAAGTGACCAGCAGTAAGAGAAGAGAATAGCCACTGCCACGTTCGCTTTCTCACAGTGAGGGCAAAGCGAGACTGTGATATTATGCTTCTAAAGAGGAAGAAGCTGGAACACAGTTAAGTGAGCAGCCTGCAGTGACGCTACCTTCGGCTCTCTGTCGGCACACAGACTGGCCTCATTTTCATATCATACTTGACTAAATACCCTAAAGGGTGGAAAGAGGCATGAAAATACCAACCCCATCCTAGCTTTTAAACACCTTCATCTAATCCCAAAGACGTCTTGGAAAAAATAAAAAACAAAAGAAAATAATAAAGATGGTTATTAGTTTCATGACCAGGAGAATCATTGTACACAACCTCGGCTTCTTGGCTGAAAAAAAAGAAAAAACTTAAAATACAATATGCCGTAGAGCTAACGGGTTTTGCTTCTGCCTGATTTGACGAATTGTTATCAACACACAGGTTAGGGCTATATATTTAGATTTTTCGGTCTTCAGTACATCCTTTAATCGTACTTTCTATGCGTAGGGATCGTAAGCTGAAGAGGTGGAACAGGAGAAGTGAGGGAGGCCAAGCAAAGAATGACAAAGGGAAATCAACAGTCCGCAGTTAATAAAAGCAGCTACTATTATGAATCAACCAATACAGGTGATCCCCCACGTCTCCATATATTAAAACAGATATTATTGCTGTATTCACTTCACTGGAACACATATTTCACGGTCTTGAAGACTCGGCCACTTTTTCTTCCCGTCCGGCTCGTTGGTGCAGACTTCCAGAGAACCCTTTTCTAGCACGGATAATACGTGCTTACACGCACCCGCTCTGAACAACTGGATTCCCATTTACTGATACGCACGCACCGTGCACAGACACAGCCTATCCGAACAGGTCTCGTTTTCAGCACGTTCGATCTCAAAAACAATAGGGACTTTGATCGGTGTTTTGGTGACCGGCCCAGGTTTGGATGTATGAGTGCGCTTGTATAGAAATTTGCCCTTCACCCCCTTGCTTTCTCTTGCTCTGACTCAGGAAAGTTCAGAGTCTGAAGACGATCTCCAAGCAGCAGCCTGCAAAAGTGGAGATGATCACCCCAAATAATAAATAATCGCAAGCATGCTATTAAGACGGAGCTGCAGGGTCAGACGACGGGAGCTCCTGACAAGGCCAACAACTGCACAAATTGCCTGTCGGTCTCTCCACTGAGAATAAATTCACGTAAGGCCAAGGGAACTGAGCCGCTGCTGCGAATGCAACCATGTGTGGTGGCTCATTTTGTTAAGTGAAATACAAGGAAAAGGAAGATCCTCGCTGTAGAAATGTACCAGGAGGTGTTTGCCTTGGCCTGATGCTGAGCCCCGTGGCGGTGCAGAGAGTGAGCAAGACCGATTAGGCTGGTTCCCCAGGAGGTGCCTGGGTGCAGAGATCCAGGACCCTGGCCAGGCTGACCCAGGAGGGTTCAGGAGCGCGAGCCCAGCCTGCCCTCGCTCTGCACACCACTGGGAAACTGAAAAACAACCACAGAATCGCTCCTGACTTTGAGGTGACCTTGCTTCTGAGAAGAAGAGTTGAACATACTTGGGAAAGTTTACCTTTCTTTACCCTAAGTACTCAGAGGCGATTGCCACCAAAAATTTGAAGTTACAATTTCAGGAGAATCAACACACTAGGTTCTCCTTCTGTTAGGAGTTGCAGACTCACCCTTTCTAGACCAAGCAAGCTAAATAAGGCTATATAGACATGACTACCGTGTTTCCCCCCAAAATAAGACCTACTCATACAATAGGTCCTAGCAGGATTTCTAAGCATGTGTGCAATAGAAGCCCTACCCTGAAAATCAGCCCTAGTGATGGGCGTGGCTATGAAAACCAGCCCTAGTGATGGGCGTGGCTATGAAAATCAGCCCTAGTGATGGGCGTGGCTATGAAAATCAGCCCCAGTGATGGGTGTGGCTATGAAAATAAGCCCTAGTGATGGGCGTGGCTGCGCAGCGCATCTGCACAACCCATGCATAACACGAGCAGCCCTTCTCATCCGCCCCGTGAGAGCTCTAGTGCTCCACAGGAGAGATCGGGGCCAGTGGTTCTAAAGGAAATAGAGTCGCAAGAAACTCAGGATAGAATTCAGGGTTTGGAGAGTGATGATGATGTTCCAGAAGAAGATGACTTAACTCTATTTGAATCAACGGAGATGGTTGTACCATACTTAAAATAGATAACACATCCCCTGAAAATAAGCCCTAGGGTGTCTTCTTGAGGAAAAATAAATAGAAGACCCTGTCTTATTTTCGGGGAAACACGGTAACTGGACAGGCCCATTGCTAATAAATTTTTTCCCTGAAAATAATGTGCCAGTATCTCCTAGAGCTAAACATACACCTAGCCTTCATTTGAGCCGTTCTACTCCTATGCATATCCTAAATATATATGCAAGAGATCGGAGTGTGTATGTTTACCAAAAGACATTCAGAAACAAATTTGTTTATAGTTACCAAAACCTGAAGGTAGCCCAAAGAAGTCCACGAACAGGAAAATGGAGAACTAAAATGTGGTATATTCATCTAACAGAATATCACACAGCAATAAAAAACGAACTACTGATGCCGTCAGCAATATGAATGACTCTCGCAGATATTATACTGATTCAAAAGAAAAGGGATGCAAAAGGTTAAAGACTGTATGATTCTATTTATGTAAAGTTGAAGAACAACCAAAACTTTAGATGAATGAAATCAGAATAGTGGTTACTTTTTAGGGTGGTGCATCTGGGAAGAATTACAAGGAATTTTCTAGGGTACAAAAAATATTCAATATCTTGATCCGGGAGATAGTTACATAAAGGTACACATTGGTAAAACTGCATTGAGCTGAATATTTAGTCTCAGTTTTACTGTATATATGCATTTAACTGTGTGTATGTCAAACCTCAATTAAAAAATTAAAAAATACAATACAAAAGAAAAATACAAACAATATTGTACCAGCCAAATACAATTTTTATGAGCCATGAATTTGGTTGCTGACCATAAACTTATGTCCCCAAATATTTCTAAATCTCTTCCTACCATAGCTGAATCTTGAATTTTTATTTTTCTTTCTTTTTTTTGTTTTTTTTTTGAGACAGACTCTCACTCTGTTGCCCAGGCTAGAGTGCCGTGGCTTCAGCCTCGCTCACAGCAACCTCCAACTCCTGGGCTCAAGAGATCCTCCTGCCTCAGCCTCCCCAGTAGCTGGGACTACAGGCGTGCGCCACCATGACCGGCTGATTTTTTCTATATATTTTTAGTTGGCCAATTAATTTGTTTCTATTTATAGTAGAGACAGGAGTCTCACTCTTACTCAGGCTGGTTTCGAACTCCTGACCTTGAGTGGTCCACCCGCCTCGGCCTCCCAGAGTGCCAGGATGACAGGTGTGAGCCACCATGCCAGGCCTGAATCTTTAATTTTTCATCCTTTAGCTTATGTTTCTCCTTTTGGGAAAAGAATTAGGACAGCAAAAGAGCTAGTGTCTATTTAATATGTATATTCAGCCTTTTACACTTAATAAAATGTAAACATTTCCTGACATTGTCTTAGTTCACATGTTGTTAATTTCATACTTTGTAATTCTATTAATGTATTCTTTATATAACTATTCTATCATTTTTCAGCACTTACGATGTTTCCAATTATTCATTCAGCAAAAATAGATCCTCTTAGTTTTCCAGTCTCTGCCCATTTCTTGAGGTATATTCTCTGCAGTGGAGCTGTTCAAAGACCACGAGTGGATTCTCGGAGCATGTTTTAATGCCATATTATTTCTAGAGTGCTGACATTATATATCTCCTACACAACTTATAAGATTACCTATCTGTTACATGCTCTCTAACATGAGTTTCTTAAAAATTATTTTTTTAAAAAATCAAAGTGCAGTGATTTTTTTTAAAGTTACTTAATGGAGATTTACTTTATACTAGACTGAAGGCTGATTTCCCAAACACTAGCTAACTTTGCATTTCTCCATCTGCGTGCTGTTTTTGGTCATCTAAAGATATTAATATTGAGGCTGAGAGGAGAGCATCACTTGGTCCCAGGAGTTTGGGGCTGCAGTGAGCTATTAATATGATCATGCCACTGCCCTCCAGCCTGGGTGACAAAAACCAAATATTTAAGAGAGATATATGGTATATGGAGGAGTTTGGACTTTATTTAGGGGAACTAAAAAGATAAAAAGGAGTAATTTCTCTTGTCCTTGGGTTCCTTGCATGTAAATTTAGGGGTTAGTTCTCCATCTTTTCCAGAGAGCTTTTCCATTTATAAAATGCTGTGAGTCTAGATTTTTATAACCAGTGGGCTACCATGGAGAGTTTTGAACAAGGGAATTCTAACTACTAAATTTCTTCCTAATGAAGATTAATGAATCTGCAGCATGGGTGGATGGAAATGGCCAGAAGCAGAGGGCTGGCCTGGGTGTTATGGAAAAAGCTAGGCATGATCTAGCTAAAGTAGTAGTAAGAGAATTAGAGGAAAATATATGTGAGGTGCATTTTAAAGGCAGCAGTATTGAGTACTCAACTGATTGAATATCAAGTTTGCAAGAGAGAATAGCAAGAATGGTGATTTCAAACCCCTTTAGAAACCTGTAAGTCCCCGGAGGGTGAGGGCTGTGTCTTTTCATCATCTTGTTCTTGCAAGCAAGTAGAACAATGTGAGGCAAGTTTGCAGGTGCTCAATGACCATTTGCTACTAAAGGATAAGTTGAGAAGACGGGATGTGGCAATGTCAAAACCGGTGTCCACATCTAGGCATGTTCGTAGAGTGAAGGGGAGAATTTCAATTCTGCATGGCAATATCAAAACACATGCTCAGATCTAAGGTGCTGATAAAATAAAGGAAGAATTCTCTTTTCCTTTGCAAATATTCTGAGTCAGGGTAACTTAACGTTTAAGACAGCAATTTAGTCATCAATAAAGTCTTACAAAGCAAGAGAAGTGATGGAAAGTTTCCTAAAAGAGGTAGAAAATGGGCTACTTTGAAAAAAAAAAAATGAAGCCAAGGCAATGAAATAGAGCCTTTGTTTTTTTTGAACTTGGGGAAGCGTAGCAATCCTTAAATGATGGAGTTGCTGCTACATTTTAGAGTTAGGAAACATTGCATTATGCTTTGGCAATCTAAGTCTTATTAAGTTCTCATAAACAACTTCATGGTTTGCATTCAAAATAATTCATCACCCCCAAGGAAATCTGTTAAAACCAGTGGAGAGGGAGTTCTATGGTTAAATTTGTCTTATTATCCTGTCACACTTCAAGTGATGTCTCATAGAATCCATTAGGTTTTGCAAAGTGAATATTTCAGGGAAGAATAAGACAGTGAAGTTTATTTTTTATGAGAAGGTTAATGATATTAAATGTAATTTCTTGATTGGCCATTAAATACTTTTATCTGAGACCTATAAGCTATCGATGTGTGATAAACACAGTATTTGGGCAATTTAAAACCGTAGCTCTTAAAGATACCATAAATATAATTGATATGTAATTTTTAAAATGCATACAAATCAGATTCCAGTTTTTCAGATTTGCCAAAAGTCTCATGCATAGAAATTGATAAATTAACAGAGTCTAGTGGTGTGAACTGATATAAATGAAGGAATTACAATACAATTTAGTCAGCTGGCGTTTACATACACAAAGACTAAAAGCTTTGAGAGCTTGGAACGTGAGCAAATAACCATTCTGCAGATACAGAAGAAAATACTCTATTGACAAGTTACATACATCATGAGCCAAAAATTTGTTAAAAAAGTGGAATCCTGAAAAGGCTTGGCTATGAGAGGGAAGTTAAAGATATTCGATGTTAATAATACGAAGTTCTTGGCAAGGAGTGGCAAAGGATGAACCTAGAAAGAGATTGGACCCAGATTGTTGACCTGATTACACATATCAAGTGCAAGAAGTTAGAATTTTATGCCAAAAATTAATGAAGGCTCTTGAGGTCAGGAAAGTTTTTGAGTAAAAAAGTGACATAATAAGCTGCATTTCAGAGTAAAGTGACTTTGTCAGCAGTGTGGAGAACTGTCTAGAGCAGAGAGACAATGGGAAGAAGACCAGGGATATGGAAATAGAAAAAAAGAAGATGGGAATCTGGGTTATGACAGAGGAAGTAGGAATGGAGACAAAAAATGGAATTTGAGAAGCAGTTCTGAGGTAGAGTCTGAAGATTTCTGAGGTAGAGTCTGAAGATTGTATATACCATGTTTCCCCCCAAATAAGACTACCCATAAAATAAGCCCTAGCAGGATTTCTAAGCATGTGCGCAATAGAAGCCCCACCGCGAAAATCAGCCCTAGTGATGGGCGTGGCTATGAAAATCAGCCCTGGTGATGGGCGTGGCTATGAAAATCAGCCCTGGTGTGGCGTGGCTATGAAAATCAGCCCTGGTGGTGGGCGTGCCATGAAAATCACCTGATGATGGCGTGGCTATGAAAATCAGCCCTATGATGGTGTGGCTATGAAAATAAGCCTTAGTGATGGGCCGTGGCTATGAAAATAAGCCTAGTGATGGGCGTGGCTATGAAAATAAGCCCTAGTGATGGCGTGGCTATGAAAATAAGCCCTAGTGATGGGCGTGGCTATGAAAATAAGCCCTAGTGATGGGCGTGCTAGGTAGCACATCTGCACAACTCATGTGTGTCGTTGCTGAGCGGGAAAGAACACGAGCAGCCCTTCTCATCTGCCCCGTGAGAGCTCTAGTGCTCCACAGGAGAGATCGGGGCCAGTGGTTCTAAAGGAAACAGAGTCGCAAGACATTCAGGATGGGATTCGGGATTTGGAGAGTGATGATGATGTTCCAGAAGAAGACGACTTCACTCTATTTGAATCAATGTAGATGGTTGTGCCGTACTTAAAAAAAAAATAACACATGCCCTGCAAATAAGCCCTAGGATGTCTTCTTGAGGAAAAATCAATATAAGAGCCTGTCTTATTTTCCGGGAAACACGGTACTAGATGGGATAGAATAAGAACTTGAGTTTGCCTGATGAAGAGGTCCAACAAATAGGATTGATTTGGATACTAATAGCAAAAGTGGAGCGTGTTGGAGAAGAACCAGGCATGAAGGAGGGGACTATACTGGAACTTATAATATGCATTATGTGTTAATTCTGAACTGGATAGAAGCCGTCTGGATGGAGAGATATATAATCAAGTTCACATGATAGGTTAGGGTTTTCAGCAAAAAAGGTGATTTTTCTTTTAAAAGTCACCAAAGTGGGTGATCATGGGTAAGAAAGAAAAAGATTGTATAGAAACCAGGAGAAGACTAACCTTTGAAGGATTGTTTTAGAGGATGACGGAGCAGGCAAATGAAATAAAGAGAAGAAATAGGCATGTTCTATCTCCAAAATCACGAAACTATGTAAATATCTGAAATTATCCCTGGAGGACTGAGCTGATGAAGGGTAGAGAACGGTGGGTCTGATTTGAGAGTTTTCGGAGCTGGACACTTGTTCGAAGCACCAGCAAGTACCTTCACTCGGATTCTGCTGAGACACAGTGAGAGAGGAGTTGATTTTAATGGCTTGGATAAAACCCAAAATCAAAGTCATGTTTACAGCTTGCTGCCTCCATTCGTACACTAGAAAAATAATACCTACCACTTTGTAGGCAATTTTGGAAAGAATGACATGCTCTGCAAAAGGGCTCAAAGCCACTCGGATACAACACTTAAAAAATACAATGAACTGATGATAATTATGACCATCATCAATTTGTTGCCATGGAAAGATTTTTGCTGGGACTCCAATGGAGTTGAACACGGATACAATGCCAACACCGCGTAAGTAATTGCAATTTTCCTCATTATGCCTGTGTCTGGAAATAAAAGTCTAACAATAGGTTTTCGCAGTGGGCACGGGTACCCGGTATTATGTTCCAGGCGTGGTGTAGGCATGTTCTCGGACTCCAAGAGCTCGTGATATTTCTAGGGTCAATATGAAAAGCTAATCTAGCCCCCCAAATCATCGGATTTGCCTGTCTCCAGGGTCTACGTTAATCCAGAAAAGCGTTGTGTTATTACTTTGTGGTTGTCCCATAATAAAAAGCACCAGATAGTAGAGTAATTCCCACTCTCGTCCAGTAAATTTTGATTTCCTTCTAAGCACATTTTCAGCAGCTAGGAAGTGATTTATCTTTATAGGGGCAGAACACCTCTAGCTTTTGGTAATTGAGTTGTAGATTTCTAGACCATTGGCGACTATAACACGGCTGATGATGAGTTTTTTCCCAACCTCCTCATTTTACAGATGAAAGAAACTGAGGCTCAAAGAAGTCAAACGAGTAACAGAGTATTACTGTGTTTTGAGTGGAGCACGGGACATTTCTATTTGCTGACAACCATGATTCTCTTGAAATAACTTATTTATTTTAAACTTCTCTTACGGAGAAAATCGATTCGAGTAAACACCGTGCACCGTTGTTTTAAATACGAAAGGCATTAACTATTAGGGAGTGGATATGGATTTTCTAATAACCTCTGAAACTTCACCAGTGCCAGGATAGCTCTGGTGAGGAACAAAGTATTGGGACTCAGGGACTTTTGCTTCAGGGCCAGCGTTTTGACTCCTATCTCCTGCCCCTGAGTTTCTGTTTTCTTACCGTAGACTGAAGTGGCAGGAAAAACCTCAGAACCTTTTTACCTTACACATCCAACCCTGACAAGAGTGCTGGCCTGACAAGACACACAAATGGTGAGAGTCTGTTATGTGGAATTGGGAAGCCCTTTGCCTGGCTTCCTCTGGGTATTCAGAAGGTCTCACCAAGCCAATGAAGACCCAGTTCCATATACTAGACACTTATTTGAGGGTCATGTCAAACCCTCATAGCACAAATGCCCAAGATGGGTTCCAATGGAAGTCCATCTTCCCAGAAGACATTGGTGTTCCAGGGACTGCTTTATTATTATTATTTTTTATTTATTCTGTATTTTTTTAGACAGAATCTCTGTTGCCCAGGCTAGAGTGAGTGCCGCGGGGTCAGCCTAGCTCACAGCAACCTCAAACTCCTGGGCTCAAGCGATCCTCCTGCCTCAGCCTCCTCCGGAGTAGCTGGGACTATAGGCATGCGCCACCATGCCCGGCTCATTTTTTCTATGTATATTAGTCGACCAATCAATTTCTTTCTATTTATAATAGAGACGGGGTCTCGCTCTTGCTCAGGCTGGTTTCGAACTCCTGACCTAGAGCAACCCGCCCGCCTCGGCCTCCCAGAGTGCTAGGATGACAGGCGTGAGCCCCCGCGCCCGGCCCAGGCACCGTTTTAGGCACTGGTGTTTCTAAACAGTGGGGTGGAATTCTATCTTCACATAGTTACGGGAGGATATAGACTCATGAGAGCAAATACTCAGCAAACTCAACCGTCGGGCATTGGAATTCCTGCCTTCGTTGACTTGACCCAGAAGGACTGGGTCTCTGGTCTGCTTTCTCCAAACAATACTCTCTGTTTGGACCAGAACGGACTCTGTGTCATTAAAGTCACTGAATATTTAGCCTTTCCATGGAGGCCACTGAGTATCCCCTTTCTCCCCGTTGCTGTATCTCCCCAAATCCCTCCCTCGCTCCAATTGCTGCCTCAGTGCATGGATTGGGGTGGGCTTCTTGTTCATTATCCAGAGATAACAACTGGGCATTGGACGCCCAGCTGTGGTTTATGGGAGCTATCCAGTGGGCAACCCGCCCCTCTGCGCTCAACTTGTCCCTGAGCGCTTCTCACATCAAACCATCCAATATACTGCACGCACCTAATGCGCGTGATATTGTCAGTGCTAAATCAACATCACTTCTCTCCCTGTCTCCTTTCCTTGCCCCCCACGGGGCCTTTCCTATGAAATAAACCATAAAAACATTAAATGGAAGTTCAGCACGAGTTTCATCTGTTCATGTTTCCCTGAAAATAAGACCTACCCATAAAACAAGCCTTAGCAAAATTCCTGAGCATGTGTGCAATAGAAGCCCTACCCCGAAAATAAGCCCTAGTGGTGAGCGTGGCTATGAAAATCAGCCCTAGTGATGGGCGTGGCTATGAAAATAAGCCTTAGTGATGGGTGTGGCTATGAAAATCAGCCCTAGTGATGGGCGTGGCTATGAAAATCAGCCCTAGTGTCGGGCGTGGCTGCGCAGCGCATCTGCACAACCCATGCATGTCGTCGCGGAGCGGGAAAGAACACGAGCAGCCCTTCTCATCCGCCCCGTGAGAGCTCTAGTGCTCCACAGGAGAGATCGGGGCCGGTGGTTCTAAAGGAAACAGAGTCACAAGACATTCAGGATGGAATTTGGGGTTTAGAGAGTGGTGATGATGTTCCAGAAGAAGACGACTTCACTCTATTTGAATCAATGGAGATGGTTGTACCGTCCTTAAAAAGAAAATAACACATCCCCTGCAAATAAGCCCTAGGATGTCTTCTTGAGGAAAAATCAATATAAGACCCTGTCTTTAGGGTAACACAGTATCTGTATAGGAGCAATCATGAGGCCATGATTGTAGATGAGATTACCAAACTGGAACAACTGCAGACGAAGATAAATGATGTACGTGTGAATAATGCCTTCACGAAGCAGGGAGAAAGAAGAAGGCAGGAGAATGGCATGGAGGCACCAAAGTAGAAGAGAAGCAACAAGTATTTGGAAAGTGCCACATTATGCTAATACACTAAGGAAAGGTGGTTTGGATGATTAGAAGGTCCTTAACACCCTTAAAGGAGCTGATTTAAGAATGTTGAAATGCGAAGTCAGACTGCAAGGAGTTGAAGAATATTTGATATCTAAAGAAAGAAGATGAGATGGTGGTAGCTCAAGAGGGTAACCTTTTGAGGAAGTTTCTTCAGGATAGGGGCTCCTATAGAGGCATGGTTTGCAGATATATTTTGTGGTTTGAAGACAGAGGAAGCTGAATAACACAATAGGTTTAGTGAGAGTTGGGGAGTGGGAAGTTGGCATGGTAGAAATTTAGGAATATCAAAAATTCTGAGCTTTTAATCGGAGCAGTGCTGAAATGGCCCATCATGAGATGGTTTGGGTAGGAAGACAAGTCATTCTTGGACAGATGTGGTAGTCTGAAAGAATTGGAAAAGACCCAGTCCCACTGGGGATGGGGAGGAGATTTAGCAGGATCAAGTGGTAAGGACATAAAAATGAGAGCCCACAGGTAGAGTCAGAGAGGGGATTTATTTTTTTCCATAGCTTTTTTTTTTTTTAAAGCCAGTCAAATTTAGCAGTGGGGGGTTGAATACCAACTTTAGTGACACTAATGTGAATAAGTTCTGATAACCCACTACCATCGGACCAGCCCTTTCCATAGCTTTTGAATTTGGAAAGACAGTGATTCCAGGTATGTTGGTGTGCGTTTGGAATAAAATGGAAATGACAGAAACTAGATGGAAGAGTTTGAGGAGCAGGGCTTTGGGAAGTTTAAAACATAAATGTTGACGTTACCAAAGGACTATTATCAAAGAGCAATGACCAAGAAGGGAATGACACAAGCCAGATATGAACAGCACTGAGTCCAGAAGATTCTACAATGCTCTGTTGGAATGCATGAGTTTAGGTGTGGTGGCTTAAGTGGTTTACAAGCCAGTTAGCAGAAGCAAGTTAGAGGAATAAAAGTAGTAATACAATTACTTTCTTTTAGTGCTTTATATGTACAATATATCTGCGGAGTAACTAGCTCCAGTACTTCTATACCTACCTTCTGTAGGTATCAGAGCTCAGATTTGATGCAGTTCAAATTTGGAAGCCTTGTACAACTGTTTCATATCAGCTTAGCCATTTCCTTAGGGAGTTACATTTAGTGAATTGAACTTTAATATATCATTGGATTTTTTTTTATTTCAGCATATTATGGGGGTGCATTGCCCTTGCCCCCCCCTCGAGTCTGAGCTTTAAGTGTGATCAACCCCCAGACGGTTTTTAAAGAAAGTGTTGCAATTACACAATACGCCACACAATAACGTGTATTTCATCAACATTTGCATATTTGATTTCATTCGATTGGCATAAAAAAATCCCAGAGATACTACTACTCTTCTTAAAATGTGAAAGTGAGGAGCAGAGATGGAGATTATTAAAAGCTTTCCCCCTCATACATCTCATTCATCACAGTGCCAGGTTTTGAAGCCATGTCTATTGACCATAGACCCCCACCTCCTACATTAACCTTTAGAAATGAAGAGAATGCCAGTTATGGAGGATTCTCTATGACCAAATATTTCAGGTCTGGTTTTTTTTTTTTTTTTTTTTTTTTTTTTGGCCTCTGCACCTGCTCCAAATGTAGGAGTCACATATTATTTCAGGAATGCTTCGCTCTAGTCCAGTGAGATTTTGTCATCTGCATTAGATAGTGGAGCACTGTTTTATTGTTTATCGGACATGAACTTTGGAATGAAACATACACATCACATAGTAAGCCTTGGAATGGGCAGAAAAGAGAGATTTTAAAAAATGAGTAAGACATAGTCATTCCTTCCTGCCAAAGCAAGGGAGGTGAAGGTAAGTAAGCTATCTGAATAGACATTTTTCAGAGAAGACATAAAAATGGCCAATAGGTGTGTGAAATAATGTTCAACATAACTTATCATCAAAAAATGCAAATCAAAACCATAATGAAATATCAATTAGAATGGTTATTACCAAATAGACAAAAAATAACAAATGCTGGTGGGGATGCAGAGAAAAGGGAACTCTTAAACACTGTTAGTGGAAATGTAAATTAGTATAGCCATGACGGAAAAAAGTACAGAGGCATCAAAACCACAATGAGATATCACTTATCTACAGTGAGAATGGCCTTTATCAAAAAGTCCCCTAACAATAAATGCTGGTGTGGATGCGGAGAGAGAGGAACACTCCCACACTGCTGGTGGGACTGCAAACTAGTTCAACCTCTGTGGAAAGCAATATGGAGATACCTCAAAGTGATACGAGTGGATCTACCATTTGATCCAGCAATCCCACTACTGGGCATCTACCCAAAAGATCAAATGACACTCTACAAAAAAGACAGCTGCACTCTAATGTTTATAGCAGCACAATTCACAATTCCAAAGTTGTAGAAACAACCCAAGTGCCCATCAATACATGAGTGGATTAATAAAATGTGGTATATATATACCATGGAGTGCTATTCAGCTTTAAGAAACAACGGTGATCTAGCACTTCTTGTATTTTCCTGGATAGAGCTGGAACCCGTTCTACTAAGTGAAGTATCCCAAGAATGAAAAAACAAGCACCACATGTGCTCAACAGCAAATTGGTATTAACAGATCAACACCTAAGTGGACATATAGGAATAACATTTATCGGGTGTCGGGCAGGTGGGGGGGGAGGGGACGGGTATATACAAACATAATGAGTGAGATGTGCACCATCTGGGGGATGGTCACGCTTGAAGCTCTGACTTGAAGTGGGAGGGTGGCATGGGCAATATATGTAACCTTAATATTTGTATCCCCATAATATGCTGAAATTAAAAAGAAACCCTAAAAATAGAGCTACCATAGGACCCAGCAATCCCACTGTTGAGTTTCTAACCAAAGGAAAGGAAATCAGTATATCAAAGGAATACCTGTACTCTTGCTTATCATAGCATAATTCACAATTACCAAGATATAGGATCAGCCTAAGTGTCCATCAGCCTAAGTGTATGAATGGATAAAGAAAATGTGGTGTAGACACACAATGCAATATTATATTCAGCCATTAGAAGGAATGAAATCCTGGCATTTGTAGCAACACGGGTGGAGCTGGAGCTCATTACATTAAATGAAGTGAGTCAAGCACAGAAAGACAAGTATCACGTTTCCGCTCACATGTGGGAGCTTCGAAAGTTGATCTCATGGAGGCAGAGAGCAGAATGACTGTTGCCAGAGGAGGAAGAGAGGTTGGTTAGTGGGTACAAACATACAGTTAGAGAGAAGGAGTAAGTTCTAGTGTCCGGTAGCACAGAAAGGTGACTACGGCTAACAATAATTTATTGTGATATTTCAAAACTAGCTAGAAGAGGAGATTCGAAATGTTCCCAATACAAAGAAACGATAAATGTTTGGAGTGACGGCTGTCCTAACACCCTGGTTGGAGCATTACTTGTCATATGCGTGTGTCAAAATATCATACGCACCCCATAAATATGTATAATGACATACCAATCAAAAAAAGAGAAAGAACGCCATTTTTAAAATTTGACAAAAATCTTTAAAAAAAGAAAAGAAAAAAACTCATGCAGGGAAAGGAAATGAGACAGTGAAGACACCATGAGAAAAGTTCCTATGATTTGATTCTAGAAATAATGTCTGAGATTTAGGGGATTTGTGGTGTTCATGAGTCGCTCTAGATTGTGTTTCTGGGCACTTGTTAGAGAGTGGTATGATCTGGTAGAATATGCCCCTGGCAAACGTCTCCTCCTTTCCTACTGGGAGTTTTTAATCTTCCCGGTGATGTTACCAGTTGAAAACTCAGTCCTCAGTAGAGTATAGGGTTCTGCTACGAGTGCTACTTACTGCTATGTTGCATAATAAAAACAATAAGTATTATTATTATTGCACGTATCAGACACGAAAAATAAGGAGAATAATACAACAAATATGCAGCCATTCTCCACATTAGATATGTAATACTACAGACATAGCTGAAAATTCCTGTGTACCTGTATCGCATTGCTATTTTTATCCGTTCCTGGAATCTGTGGTTATCATTTCCAAAAAAAAGTCTCAATTCTTTAAGTATGCATTCACAAACAATGGTACTGTTGTCCAAGGTTTTAAAATTTATATGAACTGTGCCATGTTGTATATATTCATTATAATGGGTTTATTTATCCAGGTCAGCGCATATTAATATAAATGTAGCTTGTGTCTATTGTCTGCTGTATGGTGTTTTGTTGCATATCAGATTTTATTTTTCCATTCTCACTGATAAATATTTAAGTTGTTTACAATTTTTCTTGGCTGTTAAAACAGCGAAGAAAATGTTGCAGGAAGTATTTCTTTGCAATTCTTTTTTAAACACAAGTCTGAGTGTATAAGCTTAGGACTGGAATTACTAGATTGAAGAATGTATAAATTTAAATTTATTAGGTATGACTTTAGCTGCACGTCCAAGTGGTTGTACCAAATGTACATTTGCTCCAGCAATGCATGCAAGCTTCTATTGCCAACATATTATTGTCGGACTTTTTGTTTTAAGCTTTGCTGATCCGATGGTTATGAAATGCAAGTGCCCAATTACTAGCAGAGTTGACTGTCTTATCATATGTCTATTTGCCATTGGATTCTTCTAATTCTTCTATCAGGAATCCATGGGCGATTTTTGACTCTTGGTCTATATATTAATCTCATCATAGTTTTTATTATAATGAGTTGTTTATATGAATGAAAATGGCAAAAAAATATCCCATTACCAAGAGCCCTGATGTTAAATAAGGTTCAAGATGGTTCCTTTGCAGCTCAGAAATATCACTGAGGTTAATTCCGGGAGAACTGCTTAAAGAAGGTCAGTGATAACTATTTTCCCATCACATGTTTTCTATAATCACCACAGTTTTTTTTTCCTTAATGGAGTAGAAAACAACAGTATGTCACTTTGTGATTGGTCTCAGACACAGGCCAAAGGACACCTTTCAGCCTCACTTAGAACATCCTCTAAATATCAAATATTAAAAATAAAGTATACAGTATCATCAATATTTTGAGATAATATAATAAACTTTAAATGAATTGAAGGGGAAAAAAACTAAATCACTAAATCACTCACTCTGAAAAGGCTAGCTTTGAACTACACAAAAGACAAAAGTTTTCTCATGAAATCTGGCATGTGTTTTTTCAGTTCTCTTCTCGAAAGGTAATATTTATTCATCATCCATTTTTCCTGTTTATTTTCCACTTTTTAACTTAGAGAGCCTATTCTTCTTCATGACTAATGCATTCCACTCCCATCTGTCGGTAACGGGCACACTAGCCATTTATTTAAGGTAAAAGATTTCACAGAATGTGGTATCAGCCACTTGGCATAATTTATGCCATTGTGGAGCTCCTGTATGAATAATTTGAGAGGAGCTATGTCACTCAATATGAATGAAGAATTTGAGCTGCCTTCCAAAGAGGTAATATTCTTTCCTACCCCAAGACCATTCTAGAGTGTTTGAGCATCTATCCAATGTGAAGAAATCTTCTAAAGTGGGATTATTCCCTGTACATAAGTTACTGTATCGACCTAAATAAATTCCCAAAATTAAATTGATCAGTTTGTTGAAATATCTTGGAAATAAAAATAAAAATTCATGTTTATCCTAAAATATGATTGATTCTTCTTAATCTTACCCTGATTTATAATAATAGGGAAACTCAATATCCTACAGTACATCAAAGTGTATTAGTTTTTTTGTTTTTTTTTTTTACTGATTCAGAATCTATCTTATTTATTTATCCATCTTTTGATTTTTTTCCTCCTGTACCTAACATAATCTCTAGGACTCGTTGTTGCTCAATAAATAAATGAATTTCCAGTGATGTTCCAGGAACAAATTTAAGCACAGAACTCGATTATCTACAGACAAACTTTTAGAATTTAATATGAGTTTAGGAAGGTTGCTGGATACAGAATCAACTTATACAAATCAAGAGAAAATACCAAATATAACTAGGTATAAAACATAATAGAGGAAAAAAGGACTTAATTTTCAATAGCAAAGCATAAACTATAAAATATCTAGGACTCAATCATACAAAACATATGCATTAGCGTTTTAAAGAAAGCGAGGTGGAAGAAATTATGGTAATTATAAGTCAGAGATAATAGGCCTAGTGTTTCAGAATATATGATCAATTACATCAATAAGAACAAGGAAATTTATACACATATATCAGAAATATAGACAGTTCAATGCATAGACAGTTCAGGATTAAACTATACTTAATATGAGCCAAAGGTGATTTTAGTACTATATTTAGCTACTACAGTGGGTGTGAAAGTAGTTTTTCGTATCTGTAATTATGCCTCAATTCCCTGCCTGCTTTTAGAATTAGATGTGGCCAAGAATGACAGAAAACCTAAAATAATAGTGGATTTAAAAAAATCACAGATGCTTTGTTCTCTCTTACTTAAATGTAATCTAAAGTTTAGCAACCCTGGAATGATAAGACAGCTTCACAATCATCAGGGACCTGTGCTATTTCTATCTTGTTGCCCTTCCACCTTGAACATGTGGGACATCTCCCTCCTAATACAAGATGGCTGCTTGAGCCCCAGCCATTGTGTTGGTATTCTATCCAGCAGAAATGAAGAAGAGTTAATAAAGGTGTCCTCATTCCCTTTAGGGATTCTTATAGAAGCCACATCCCGACTTTTAGTTATAGACCGTGTTTTCCCGAAAATAAAACCTACCCATAAAATAAGCCCCAGCAGGATTTCTAAGCATGTGCGCAATAGAAGCCCTACCCCGAAAATAAGACCTAGTGATGCACATCTGCACAACCCATGGATTTCATCTCAGAGCAGGAAAGAACACGAGCAGCCCTTCTCATCTGCCCTGTGAGAGCTCTAGTGCTCCACGGGAGAGATCGGGGCCAGTGGTTCTAAAGGAAACAGAGTCGCAAGACATTCAGGATGGAATTCGGGGTTTGGAGAGTGAGGATGATGTTCCAGAAGAAGACGACTTCACTCTATTGGAATCAATGTAGATGGTTGTACCGTCCTTAAAAAAAATAACACATCCCCTGAAAATGAGCCCTAGGGTGTCTTCTTGAAGAAAAATAAATAGAAGACCCTGTCTCATTTTCGGGGAAACACGGTACATTCGAGCAGTACCCATTCCATGGCCAGGATGCTCCTTGACTTACAATGGAGTTGCATCCCACAAAACCTATCGTAAAGTCGGACAATCTAAGCCAAACCATGGCTAGTCAGCGACCATCTGTATTTTGTTGTAAGGCATGCCAAGACATATAGTCTCCACCTAGGGCAGTCATATACTTAGATAAAACTTTGGGTTTTATTTCTCAAGAAGTGAAGAATAGATATTTGGGGACTTTTACCAGTCCCTGCCGGAACATTCATGAGCCTTCTACCGTCAGGGAGAAATTCTGTTGGCCGATGGATTTAGAAACAAACATGAAGCCTGGAAGGATACTGCTCTTGATGTGGTTGGAATTGAACTCGAGATCAATTTTAGGAGAAGAATTTTTCAATGTAGTCATAAAAAGATGAGTTTATTTCATGCAAACTGTGATACTTGAACCCTGTTATAGCCACCTGTTGCATAAGAGAGATTATTGATATATATTTTTGAAACATAACTGATGTTCCCATTTCCCATAAATGCAGGGCATGTTTCTAAATCCAGGTTTCTCCACGTATTCTTTAATAAACACTACAGAGGCACAAAGGGGAGTGGAGAAAACCACTCATAACTCATGCCCATGGCATGACTAAGAGACAGAGAACACCACGACTACAATGAGCATGTAGGTAGGGAAATATTTGCAAACCAGCAGAGCTTATGCTGGACCTCAGAGCACGAGGAAAAGAGAAGAGGACTCTGGGTTAGGGGGGGAGGGAGGTGAAGGGTGATTGAGCAAAAATAATGTTCACTCCAAAAAAGGGAATCCCACCACAAGTGGGAAACATTGAGGATAGGTCCAAGAACTGATGGATCAGAACACTGAAGGGAAGCAATGTTCAGAGTTCACAGGGCCAGAGGCTGGAGTCTTCCTTCTTTTCTTTTTGAGACAGAGTCTCTGTCACCCAGGCTAGAGTGCCGTGGCATCAGCCTAGCTCACAGCAACCTCCAACTCCTGGGCTCAAGCGATCCTCCTGCCTCAGCCTCCCCGAGTAGCTGGGACTACAGGCATGCACCACCATACCAGGCTAATTGTTTCTCTATATATTTTTAGTTGTCTAGCAAATTTATTTCTATTTTTAGTAGAGACAGGGTCTCGCTCTTGCTCAGGCTGGTCTCAAACTCCTGACCTCGAGCGATCCGCCCGCCTCGGCCTCCCAGAGTGTTACGATAACAGGCGTGAGCCACCTCGCCCGGCCTGTCCTCATTTCTTTAAAGCGGGTATTATAATTACTAATACCTAATACACAAGAGTGGAGGAGAAAAATGAGTTAAGGAAAGTAAACGTGTTTTTAGGTTGAACGATCTGTTAGTTGAAACTATTTTTCTTCCTCCGTACTATGGTGGTCTACTCACCTTGGACACTCCCCTGGAGTGAATAATCTAGAACGAATAGAAAAGGGTGTCATAAACTCATTTAGGTTCCGGTCCGCATTTCAAGAACAGTCTTCGATTAAGAATCCCAAGACAAATATGAAAAGGCAAGCTTATTCTGGTAATGCGGGAAAGAGATAGGGCCCAAGCACATGCCCATCAAACTGGTTGATTAATGCTTTAAAGAAGAGTCTCTTATGTGTCAAAGACTCTTTTTTTTTTTTTTTTTTGAGACAGAGTCTCACTTTTGTTGCCCAGGCTCGAGTGAGTGCCGTGGCGTCAGCCTAGCTCACAGCAACCTCAGACTCTGGGCTCAAGCGATCCTCCTGCCTCAGCCTCCCGAGTAGCTGGACTACAGCATTCGCACCCATGCCCGGCTCATTTTTTGTATATATATTTTTAGTTGGCAATTAATTTCTTTCTATTTTAGTAGAGACGGGTCTCGCTCAGGATGGTTTCGAACTCCCAACCTTGAGCAATCCGCCCGCCTCGGCCTCCCAGTGTGCTAGGATTAACAGGCGTGAGCCACCGCGCCCGGCCTGTGTCAAAGACTCTTTAGAGTCTCTTATGGCACTCTGCCACTGGGGTACAGAACTCTTTGTCGTGTGTCTCTGGGCTTTTCACATGCTTCCAGGATGTCTTTGTTTTCTTCTCTGCTCCAAATTCCTACTTGTCACCTCCTCTCAGAAGCCACCCATGATCTACAAGTTGAGTTGGGTGTTCCCCAAAGGGCTCCTATCATCCCTGTGGTTTGCTAATCACATCTACTTCCTTGTCTGTCTCCCACCACCAAACTGTGAGTCCTTTTAGGTCAAAATTATTTTTATAACACCTGGCTCCGTGTCTGATTCGCGTAGGACAGTCCTGGTAAATATTTGATAAATGCATTTTTGACCTGACAAATATTAATAAAGGAATGAGTGAATAATATACAAGCACCTAATGCTAAATCTACACAGTCATTGTAGCAAGATGTCAACATTCCCAGTGCTAAATTTTATTGATTCAGAAGTTGTCGAAATTAATAGCCTTTAATAGAGCTTAGTAGCCCCCAGTTCAAGGCTTCAGAACAAAAATAACGCAGGGAAAATGCCATGATGTAAAAAAATAGTTACCTTAAATGGAACAGCCAGACTTCAGAATCAAACACAAATGCTCATATGGAATCGAAAATGTGTAGGTCCCCGAGAGACTTCCCTTCTGCTGTCTAAATTTAATGTGGGTAACTTATCATTCCATAAATACGTGTCAGCTACTGTACACGCATATGCTTTCCATCTTCTGCGTGCGTTTCAGCTCTTGGCTTAAGTGAGTGTATAAACTATAGCATGAAATAACTTGCATAGATTTTTCTGTTGGAATTGAGTGGGTCAAAAAGCTGGAGCACATGTAGTCGAATCCCTTTTTTTTTTTTTTTTTTTTTTTAGAAAAGAGCTACAGGATCCTGCCATTAATAGACATTCTAATGTAAGTTCCTCTCTTCCTGGTGTATCTTTAATGACACATCCACTGAGTAATGATGACGGTTCAAGTGAGTGAGGAAAACAAAAAGCCCTTTGGAACTGGGAACAAGGTGTTGAGCCAGGCCTTTGATACAGTTCTGTCAACCCGCTGGCAGGAAATTGTGCTTATTTTGAAAGACGGTGGCCTTGCTCATCTTTAATAAGACTAAAACTTTGGAGAGTGATTATGCAACCAGTGGAGAAGGAGGAACCACAGAAGCTGCCAACGGGACAGGAAAAATACACTGTCCATGTCTACCCAGATAGACTAGCCCACCGAATCTTACAGACACAAGACTAGAAATTGTTTTTTTCACCGAAATACCCTCTTTTAATAATTAAAGGATTTATATACTGGGATATTTCTAGGCCATTCACACACTGAATGTTTTTTTTTTTTTATTCACTGATTCAGTATGCAATTTTTTTTTTTTTCTCTCGTCGTGATTTTTTTGTACATCACGCTAGGACAGGCATTCTGGTTGAAGTGAGAAGTCAAATAGCACATGGTCCCTGCCGTCTTCATAGCCTACGCGAGGAGACTGAAAAATATATTCAAAATCGTAACATTTAGTGAATACTATGAGATGATTATTGTAGTTACATGGTATGGAGGTAGCATAACCGTATAACAAAGGGGAGTGTCAGCAGACAGGGTTTACTTAGAATCAAATTGGAGTCCAGACTTGAGAAATGTAAGATAAGATTTAATAGCTCTGGAAATTTTCCCTGTTTGGTCAAAAGAAAATGGAGGAAGCTATGAGATCCTCAAGTATCCAAAGACATTTCAGTTAACAGGGAAATGGAAAGGTCTGAACACGATCTGATAACCTAATAATTCATAATCTAATAATTTTTTTTCACTTCTTTTTATTTTATTTTAGCATGTTGTGGGGGTACGAGTGTTAAGGTTACATATAATAACCTAATAATTAGTACTGCCAAGGTCAACCCTGTCTGTGTCTGACATGATGTTTGAGTAGCTGAAGACAGGCAAACTTGAGCAATGTCATCCTTGGCTTAGTGCGGGACGTCCACAGAGACATGAGGGTTCAAAATCGAGTCAATGCCTTAACTCTTTTTTTTTTTTTTTAATTTTTTTTTTTAGTATCCTAGGAAAAGTTGTATCAGAAAATGCCTTAGCTCTTAATAACATGTAATAGTAATGGTACAAATAACTAAGTTGGTAGTTGGTCTTTTGCAGCTGGCCCATGTCTGTCTTTTCAGAATGGACCCGACTATAGGGTAGAAATGAAACTGCCACACGAATATAAATTCTGAGTAATTTCTGAGGCAATGACAGTATCAGCGATCACTTGTGTACCCCTTCAACCTCTCCATGAAGAACCTGAGTCTTTTCACACTTCTCACTATTTTTATTTCATAGTTCTCACTGTAATTATTGATGTCCACCTGAACCTGAGAATAACCCATTTTTTGTTTTGTTTATTTTTAGCAGCTTTTAGGAGGTATAATTCACACACCATACAATTCACCCACTTAAAGTGCATATGGGGTTTTGGTATATTATTACTTAATATGATATGATATCAATTATAATATTAACAGTCTAATATGATATTAATTATATAATTAGAATATATTGCATTATTAATTTTTTAAAATGGTGGTAATATATATAACAGAAAATTTGACGTTTGAAGCATTTTAAGTGTACAGTTTAATGGTGTTATTTACAACCACAATGTCCCATAACCGTCACCAGGATCTATTTCCAAAATTTTTTAACCATCCCAAAAAGAAATTGTGTACCTATGAAGCATTAACTCCCATCCTTCCTGCTTCTATGGATTCGCTTAATCCAAATATTTCACAATGATCGATTGGAATGGTACATTATTTATCCTTTTGTGCCTGACTTCTTTTACTTAGCACTGTGTTTTCAAGCTTCATCTATGCTGTTGTATAAATCAGACATTCATTTCTTGTTATGGATGAATGATATCTCACTGTGTGTGTGTGTGTGTGTGTGTGTTTGTGTGTGTGTATGCATATATATTCCCACATGTTGTTTATCCATTCATCTGTTGATGGACACGGGTTGTGTCAACTTTTTTGGCCACCGTGGACAATGCTGCCATGGAGGTTGGCGTACAGTCAGAACAATTCATGTTTGTCATCATTAGTCAGTTCCTTTAAGTAAACCCATGGACTTAAGGACTGGGAGTTAAGTGACTCTCCCAGGATCACTGAAGATGGCATAGGCAGGAATAGCACGTGAAGACTGCACCCCAGCTGTACTCTATTTTCTAAGACCGACTGGTCTTTATGGATTAAATCTATACTATGATTTTACTAGGCTACGTTTGGGCTGAAATTAGTTGGAGTTCCACGTCATGCCGCAGAGGTACGACACAAAAAGGAAACCTGTATAAATGCGGTCGAACAGCTAGCCATATAGGTGAGGAGACAGCACTTGTACATGAGTGTGAATAATTGACTTCAGTGATTGCTTTCATGACAGTCTGTACAAATACTGCAGATTTGACACCATTGGACCAAAACGTCAGCATAATACTTTTTCTGAATAATAACTACAATATCCGGATTTTGTAAAACAAAGACTGACGGCTAGCTAACTTCCGGTTGGTCGTACACAGAGCCTAAAAGGAATCAGAGTATGAGAATTGAGGAAGGTACAGCTCATTGTATGATATGTTTCTGAAAACTAATTTCAATAGAGAGTTTGATTCCTCTTTTTTTTTTTCTTTTTTTTTTTTTTTGAGACAGATTCTCACTCTGTTGCCTGGGCTAGAGTGCCGTGGTGTCAGCCACGCTCACAGCAACCTCAAACTCCTGGGCCAGCGATCTCCTTGCCAGCTCCAAGTAGCTGGAAGACAGGCATGCGCCAGCTCTGCTAATTTTTCTACATATTTTTAGTTGGCCGATTACATTTCTTCTATTTTATAGAAGACGGGGGTCTTGCTCTTGCTCAGGCTGGTCTGAACTCCTGACCTTGAGTGATCCACCGCCTCGGCCTCCCAGAGAGCTAGGATTACAGGCGTGAGCCATCTCGCCTGGCCCAATTCCTCTTTTTTGACTGGCATAATAAGATGCAGAACATTTTGGCAAAAGTAAATAATAGACCAGCTTTAGAAGCACTGTGACACTGTGTAGTTTTCTGATCACCTCATCAGAGTTCAGGTACCAACACGTAAACGAAATCAGAAGCTGGCATTTTAAAGAAAAAGAGAAACGGCGAGTAGCTCAAATTAAAATATAACCCAGCATTAATATGGAGGTAACAGGTTGACTATGGAGATACAAGGGTTAACTTTGCATGAAATTTGTGCAGGCTGTGCTGTCATGCTGCAAGTTAAACGTCCTGTCAAAGTCATTGCACTCACTGACACATTCTAACAGTCTCTTTATTTAAATCTTGTTCATTCCTTCCCTATCCGGAAGGGATTAGGCTTGAATTTATCTGAAAGGAACAGATTTCTGGAATGATGTTAAGATCAACTCATGGAAGACAATGCCATGGCAGCTTAAGATCTATCAGGCTTCTGAACAGGATTATTTATTTATTTCGGAATATTGTTACAGAGGTACAAATGTTTTGGCTACGTGATTCAGCTTTTGGACAGTCGGAGTAAAGTTATAAGTGTGGCCATCACCAGATAGTGTGCGCTGTACCTCTTAGGCGGGACTTTACCCATCCCCTCTCTCCCCCTCCCACCTGCTTGATTTCCATCGACTTTTACTCCCATATGTGCACATGCGTGTTGATCGATGAGTTCCGATTTAAAAGTGAGTACAGGCGGTGTTTGTTTTTCCATCCTTTAGGTACTTCACTTAAGTGAATGGTCTCCAGTTCCATCCAGGTGATTACAAAAGGTATTAGTTCACCATTTTTTTCCCCCTGTGGCCAAGTAGCACTCCATGGTGTACATATACCACATTTTATTAATCCACTCATGGATTGATGGGCACTTGGGTTGACTCTACATCTTTGCGACTCTGTGAATTGTGCTGCTGCGACAAACTTTCAAGCACAAGTGTCTTTTTGATATAACGGCTTTCTTTTTTTTCCCCCTTTGGGTAAATACCCAGTAGTGGGATTGCTGGATCAAATGGTAGGTGTACTTTTAGTTCTTTGAGGTGTCTCCATACTACTTTCCATAGAGGTTGCACTAGTTTGCAGTCCCACCAGCAGTGTACAAGCGTTCCTATCTCTCCACATCCACGCCAGCATCTCTTGTTTGGGGATTTCTTGATAAAAGCCATTCTCCCTGCAGTTAGTTTTTGATTTGCATTTCCCTGATGATTAGAGACATTGAACATTTTTTCATATATTTATCGGGCATTAGCCTATGTTCTTTTTAAAAGCTTCTGTTCACGTCTCTTACCTACTTTTTTATGGGGTTGTTTGATTTTTTTTTTCTTGCTCATTTGTTTGAGTTCTTTGCAGATTCTGGTTATTAGCCTTTTATCAGATATACAGCATGCAAATATTTTCTCCCATTCTGTAGGTTGTCTATTCACTCTGCTGATTGTTTCTTTGGCTGTACAGAAGCCATTTAATGTAATCACGTGCCATTTATTTGTTTTGGTGTTGCTGTGATTGCCTTGGGGTCTTCTTCATAAATTCTTTGCCTAGGCTGATATGTAGGAAGAGTTTTTCAAACATTTTCTTCTAGAATTCTTACAGTGGATGCCTGTTATACATCTTGAGTTAATTTTTGTGAGTGGTGAGAGGTAAGGATCTTGTTTCAATCTTCTACATGAATAGGATTTTAAGTTCAGAAAACGTTTTTCTGACATAGCCTGGGAAACGCACATATAGAAGTTATAATTGAATAAAATAAAATTCTCTCTCCAGCTGTACAAAAAACGTGGGCCATTTGGTCCTGCATTTAGATGCTTAGCTGTGTGTTTGATTGTGAGTCAGACTGTGTGGATCATACTCTTGACTACTCTGATTTGTTCTTTGACGTTGGATAAGTTACCTCCATCCTTCCTCAGTGAAACGGGAAAAATAATAAAATCTAGATCTTTAGTGTTGTGGAGATTAAATAAAATAATGAAACTCACATGCTTTTATGCATAGTAAGAAGCAGCAAAACGACATTAGTTGTTATTTATTTTTCAATTACAGATAATATTCATTATGCTTGAAAATGAGAATTAAATAAACACATCTCTGGATACCCTACTGGCCCAGGTGCAAAGACAAACAGAACTAGATAAATCTTTGAAAGAGCTGTGAGATCATTGTATATTTAAGGAGATCAAATGCCATCCAGCACCCATGTAGAGAATCCATTTCTACCCTTGGCATTCTTTACTAGGATTATTTATAGGCTGTGAGAGAATTTAGAGCCTCCGTGAATTTTAAAACAAACAAAGAACAAAATAGTAGCACCAAGCGTTTCAACCTTTGCTTTCTCACTCCCAACAAGTTAATTAATCTTTCTGTCTTAACTGTTTATTTCACCAGAGTGTCTGAATAACTTCGGCAAAGGGGAAGCCCAAAGCCTTAAGGTCAATTCACGGTTTTAAGATACTCAATTGGGTTTTTTTGTTTGTTTGTTTGTTTTGTTTTTTCCTGTGTGACCCTATTGCTTAAATGGGAAGTGTCTTATTCAGAAAATCCCCATGTTTTGCAGTTAAGCCTGTAAAGTCTTAGCTAACTATGGGAGTATATTTTGTGTTAGTCTTTGTAAGCATCCACAGATAAGTTGAGCAAAAGACTGGAGAATAGGAAAGGTAGCCCTGAACGAAACCACCAATCTCCCCTGAATATCTTATATTTAGTAAACTTTCCTTAAAAGGGGTTTTGTTAAGTATTACATAGAATATATTTTCTTCCCTTGCATGACTCTTCTTTGACTCGTAATTACAGAAGCTCAAAGAGAACAGAGGGAGATAATTGACAAAGCAAAATGTTAGCTTCTGTTACAGATGACAGTCGTTGAAGAAAAACTTCAACAAGGGGATGTAATACCCAAGTCTGAGAGCATGACCTACAAAACTATCCCTACAAGGCATTCGATAGATTTTCAGAAGATATTTCAGAACATATATTCCCATAAACCTAAAACTGGATTGCTTTTAAAATTTTAAGTGAAATCAAGGTGTGTTCAAGTGTTTGCTTCGGACAAAATTAATTTAAAGGACATAAAGCCAAGGAAAAATGAATACTTAGACATCAAAGATGTGCCATGATCCTCGCAAGTCGGCATATTTTATTAAGATGACATAAACCAGGCTGGGCACAGTGGCTCACGCCTGTAATCCTAGCACTCTGGGAGGCCGAGGCAGGAGGATCGCTAAAGGTCAGGAGTTCGAAACCAGCCTGAGCAAGAGCAAGACCCCGTCTCTACTATAAATAGAAAGAAATTAGCCAAAACAACTAAAAATATATAGGAAAATGAGCAGGGCATGGTGGTGCACGCCTGTAGTCCCAGCTACTCGGGAGGCTGAGGCAGGAGGATCGCTTGAACCCAGGAGTTGGAGGTTGCTGTGAGCGAGGCTGACGCCACGGCACTCTAGCCCAGGCAATAGAAGTGAGACTCTGTCTCAAAAAAAAAAGAAAAAGAAAAAAAAAAAAAGACATAAACCAAATGAGGCCATGTGACTTAAACATGGTTACTTTGAGCTGGATATATCCTACAAAACTGGCAGAGAAGCAACCGTTATCTTTTCGGCCACATTTTCTCTCCACTCCATAATAATTCTAGGGCCTTCTTTCTATAAAAACTATTCTCATGCAGGAATCTTGGACCACTCCATGTAAACGTGCACTATTTCTCTCTGGAGTATCTGGAGGTCAAGCCTCAGGATTAAAGGGATACGTCAGCAGCCAGTGAACAATTCATTATCTTTGTGAAAACAAACATGTGAATAATCATTTATTTAATTTCATGGTTGTGGGGTGGGCAGTGGAGAAAGTAGATCCTTTTCAGACACTCCGCTGGTGGCTGCAAAAGCCTTCTCACCCTACCCTGTGGTCCCACTGACACCCTGGTGCGAAAGTGAAGTATTTTCTACCAATTCTAACAGACTGAAAATAAAAAAAAATGGCTTGCTTACAAAAAAAGTATTAATCTATTACTACAAGGATTTCATTTACCAACAGCCTGCTAAGACTGCCTTTGTGCGCCTCTGTGTGTGTACGCGTGTGTATCTGTGTGTGTGCATGTGTCTCTATGTATATGTATGTGTCTCTGTGTGCATGCATGTGTATCTGTGTGCATGAATGTGTATCTGTGTATGTATGTGTATGCATGTGTATCTGTGTGTATGTATGTGTATCTATGTGTATGTATGTGTATCTATGTGCATGCAGGTATCTCTGTGTGTATGTATGTGTCTCTGTGTGCATGCATGTATATCTGTGTGCACAAATGTATATCTGTGTATGTATGTGTATGCATGTGTATCTATGTGTATGTATGTGTATCTATGTGTATGTATGTGTATCTATGTGTATGTATGTGTATCTATGTGCATGCAGGTATCTCTGTGTGTATGTATGTGTCTCTGTGTGCATGCATGTGTATCTGTGTGTATGTATGTGTATCTATGTGCATGCAGGTATCTCTGTGTGTATGTATGTGTATCTGTGTGCACAAAGGTGTATCTGTGTGTACGCATGTGTATCTGTGTGCATGCATATGTCTCTGTGTATGTATGTATATCTGTGTGCATACATGTGTATCTGTGTATGCATGTGTATCTGTGTGCACACATGTGTATCTGTGTATATGCATGTGTATCTGTGTGCACAAATGTGTATCTGTGTGTATGTGTATCTCTGTGCACACACGTATCTGTGTGCACACATTTGTATTTGCATGTATGCATGTGTATCTATGTGTAGGCATGTGTATCAGTGTGCATGCATGTGTATCTGTGTGCATGCATGTGTATCTGTGTGTATGCATGTGCATCTCTGTGCACACATGTGTATCTGTATGCACACATGTGTATCTGTGTATGTACGTGCATCTGTGTATGCATGTGTATCTGTGTGTATGTGTGTGTATCTCTGTGCACATACGTATCTGTGTGCACGCATGTGTATCTGTGTGCACACATGTGTATCTGTGTAGGCATGTGTATCTGTGTGCAGGTGCAACGGCCAGTGGAGGAAATGCAGGGAAGCTGTCTTGGAAACGCGAACAGGTAGTGACTTACCTCGCCTGTGTGTGAGGCTGTTGGTTTATCGCCAGATGAAAGCCCAAGATGAGCCAAGGGAGTGGTGTTTGATGAAGAATTGTCCTGCTATGTGTGGGGAGCATATGTTCATGAGAACAGAGTGAAAGGAATAATTTTTTTAGGTAGTCTGTCGAGATCCCTTCAAATCACAGTAAAAATACCCCAACATAATTTCTGAATATCAGACCTATGGTCTAAGGTCCAGGCATCGCTGTGATGTTGTAGCTCTGGAAAAATGCTAAAATGTTTGTCCGATGGGTGTCGTCTATCCCCATATTCCCATATTCCCTGTGCTCCTGGTTTTGATCTTCAGACACACACAGAGAAATCACACCATGGAGCCAGTTGTGGGCAGAAATGCCAGACCACACGTGTGCCAAGCGTGTGACCGCAAAACCCAGACCTACTCTGTGTTAGAACACGAGTTCCTTAAGCAGGTCTGGGCAGTTCAATCACCTCGTAAAAGAGATCGCTGTAACTTACTAGTTAGATTCAGATGCACCCCCCCATTCCTTTGAACCTCAAGGCTGAATTCAGTTTTCTTTTCCTCAGCCTCCGTCTTCCACGGCCACCGTTCCAGAGCCGGGGAGCCGCAAAGAGAAATTTTGGGGGGCTGGCTTAAGCCCAGCTCTTTTATTTATTTAGTTTTTATTCTCCAGACCCACCTAAGGTCTTCTGAGGTCCTTGCTTTCATTTTCTCAGCCCCGGAAGGAGCAAATGCAAAAGGCTGGGGGCAGCATGGGAGCCGATCCAAGAGCAGCGCTGGGAACACACATTCCTCCTGCCCGGGGAGCCAAGCGAGCTTTCGCCTCCGCCCACGCTCCGAGGGGGCAGCTGGGATGGTGTCTCCACGGGCTGAGAGAAAAATCAATATGCATGGCAATCTGGTGTTGTGCCCATGCCACCCCTGGGGGGAGGCGCGCTCCGTGCCATCCCTGTGTCACAGATGCGGGTTGCCACCAGCAACTGGGATGCCTCCCCGTGCAAACAGCTACCCAAAGGAAGAAGGGGAGGGGGGTTATAACAGCAGAAAACAGGTGTTTCCAACCTGCGCAGGTCTCCCTCTCTTCACTTGCCTCCGAAAGCCCTACTCATCCCCCCCCTGCTCCCTCCCTGTCATTCTTGGTATGACACGTCTGGGTATCCAGAGAAGTAAGATTTTGGGGGGGTGACAGAGCTTATTTGCATACTACGACAATAGAAATAACAGGCTCCCCTGCTCCGATAAGCCAGATTTAGATGGTGGCAGTTAATGGCATTGGACCCACACGAATACAAAACACCGTGACACCTTTACCTGTTTAACAACCCCTTAGAAGGCAGAAGTGCACAAATGGCTTCCTGAGGTGAAAGGGCGACAGACTAATTTGTTATATATTTATTTATTTAATTACTTTCAGAATGTTATTGGGGTACAAACATTTGGGCTGCATTTTTGCATAGCCCGAGCCAAGGCTACAAGCAGCGTGCCCTTCCCCCCTACAGTGCGCTCTGCCTCCATGAGTTGTGAGTTTACCCACCCCACCCCACCCACCTGACCAGCACCTGATGAATATTATTAGTTCCATGGGAGCACCTCAGTGTGGACCGATTTGTGCCAATTTGATGGCGAGCACGTGGGGTGCTCGTGTTTCCGTTCCTGTGATACTTCACTTCGAAGGATGGGCCCCAGCTCCATCCAGGATAACGTAAGAGGTGCTGGTTCACCTCTTGATTTTTTTTGTAGTTGAGTAGTACTCCGTGGTATACACATACCGCATTTTATTAATCCACTCATGTATTGATGGGCACTTGGGTTGTTTCCACGTCTTTGCAACTGTGCATTGTGCTGCCATAAACATTCCAGTGCAGGTGTCTTACAGGTGTCCTCAAACTACGGCCCGAGGGCCACATGCCACCTGCCTAGCACATTTATCTGGCGCCCTGGGTGTTTTTGCCGCCGCTGCCTGTCCTGCTTAGCAGCCGACTCGTCCCGGGCCCACAGTGCCCACTCTCCAACAGTCTGGGGGACGGTGACCTGGCCCCCCTGTTTAAAAAGTTTGAGGACCCCTGTTATAGAATGTCTCTCTCTTTCCTTTGGGCAGATGCCTAGTAGTGGGATTGCTGGATCAAATGGTATATTTGGTTTTAGTTCTTTGAGGTATCTCCAAATTACTTTCCACAGGGGTTGTACTAATTTGCAGTCCCACCAGCCATGTAAGAGTGTTCCGATCTCCCCACATCCAAGCCAGCATTTCTTCTTTTGGGATTTTTTGATAAAGGCCATTCTCACTGGATTTAGGTGATATCTCATTGTGGTTTTGATTTGCATTTCTCTACTGATTAGAGATGCTGAGCACTTTTTATATATATATATATATATGTTTCTGGCCATTATTCTGTCTTCTTTTGAAAAGTTTTGGTTCATATCCTTTGCCCACTTTTTGATGGGGTTGTCTGAATTTTTCTTGTTGATTTTCTTAAATTCTAGATAGAGTCTTGTTATCAGCCCTTTATCACATGTGTAGCATGTGAATATTTTCTCCCATATTGCAGGTTGCCTATTCGCTCTAATGATAGTATCCTTGGCTGTCCAGAAGCTTTTTAATTTGATCAAGTCTCATTTTATTTATTTTTGTTGCTGCTGTGATTGCTTTGGGGGTCTTCTTGATAAATTCTTTGTCTCAGCCGATGTATGTTTATGGTAATTTAGGTGTTCTCTGAGATGATTTACATTTTCACTACCATACTCCTAACTTCCTTCTGAGTCCTCACCAGCAGCCTTTGACATCCACATTCCTACCAACAATTTCTTCAAGGCGACCTAGGTATTTTCTATCACATTCTTCAAAATTATTCCACCCTTTATCCATTACTCATTCACAAAGTGACATTTTTTTTCTATGTTTTTAGTTGTTAACAGTTTCCTGCTCCTAGGGACCAAAACGTGTGCTACACTACCTTACTTGCTTTCTGTCTTCAGACCCACTGTGCCTCTGAGCTTAGCCTGCCTTGCACCAACGTGTTCTTCACCAGGACACTGTTTGCAACCTAGAAATTCACATCCTGCCTCTGTACCACATCTACTGTGTTTTCCCCAAAATAAGACCTACCCTTAAAATACGCCCTAGCAGGATTTCTAAGCATTTGTGCAACAGAAGCGCTACCCGGAAAATCAGCCCTAGTGATGGGCGTGGCTATGAAAATCAGCCCTAGTGATGGGCGTGGCTATGAAAATCAGCCCTAGTGGTGGGCGTGGCTATGAAAATCAGCCCTAGTGATGGGCGTGGCTATGAAAATCAGCCCTAGTGATGGGCGTGGCTGCGCAGCGCATCTGCACAACCCATGCGTGTGGTCGCGGAGCGGGAAAGAACACGAGCAGCCCTTCTCATCTGCCCTGTGAGAGCTCTAGTGCCCCACAGGAGAGATCGGGGCCAATGGCGCTAAAGGAAGTGGAGTTGCAAGACATTCAGGACGGATTTTGGGGTTTGAAGAGCTATGATGATGTTCCAGAAGAAGACGACTTCACTCTATTTGAATCAATGGAGATGGTTGCACTGTACTTAAAAAAAACAAAACACATCCCCTGAAAATAAGCCCTAGGGTGTCTTCTTGAGGAAAAACAAATAGAAGACCCTGTCTTATTTTCGGGGAAACACAGTATGCCTTGGTGGGGTTTTTGTAAGCTCTGAAGAAGTCTGCCTGCAGACTGGGAGCTGATTGGCCAGTGGGGATGTCAGTGTGTGGAGCATCTCGTTGGACCTGCTGCTGCCTGGCAATATCCTACCCCCTGGCAACCTCTCCCCACTGCCCTCTCATGATATTCAGATGGATCCTTGAAGGGAAGGTTGGAAGGGGGAAAAAAGGGAGCGTTGAGATGCGCTGTGATTAAGGAGTATTTACGTTGTTGGCATTTTCATGCTGGAATATGCTGCACAAAATTGAGGCTTGAGGGTATAGACGGGCAGAGTGAGGGGCACATTCAGAATAGAAAATATCACAGGAGTTCTTATGACATCATTCATATGATTACAAGAGGCTCACATATTAAATGACATACTGTGCTTCCCCAAAAATAAGACGGGGTCTTATATTGATTTTTCCTCCAGAAGACACCCTAGGGCTTATTTGCAGGGGGATGTGTTATTTTTTTTTTAAGTACTGGTACAAACCATCATCATTTGATTCCAATAGAGTGAAGTCATC